>VZSV01000073.1:1110147-1131434 GCA_013398735.1 Nothocercus julius
CTGATGTATTTTATCTAATTTCCCTGTAAACTTCTAGGAGAAATCACACTTGACTTTCTTGCTTGAAAACCCCATCTGCAGTGGCAGATTATGCGATTAAAACAAGTTGTGCTTGATCCTGACAGTGTTCAGACTTTGTAAAGACGAATCTTAAAGAAAAGCAGATTACAGCTGATAAGCTTAGATCCCAGCTTATGTTACAATGCTGACTTGGAGCAGTCCACAAAAATCTTTAATTTTAGCATTATGTTTTGAGAGATTTGTGATATTTTATAATTTGTTGGATGTTCTCAGGCTAAAGTAGGCTAGCATGAATCACACCAACTCTTTATTTTAAATTTCCTATGTCATAATTTGAAAATGTTCATTTGGATAGCTATGATTCCTGTTTGTTCCACATTTTTTCATGAAAAAAAACAATAATTAGAAGAAAACTAGATGCCTACTGAAAAATCTGATAATATGTTATCTGTGCGTGTTACATTTTGAAGTGCAATATATTAAATTCTTGTGCAGATAACATTCTATCATTAAAGGCAAATAACTTATTTCTGTCTACATACTGTACATCTGCTAAGTTTAGAGAAACAACATTATGTTTATCATACTTGTGTTGCAAATAAATCAAAGTCAGATCACTTCAGTTCCTGACATAAGAAACACAGCCCATGGTATCTTAGTAAACACATAGACAGATGAATTGTAATCTGACCTACATCATAAAAATAAAATTCAAGTACAAAACCAATGCAGGAGGAGCGTAAATAAACATAAAGATAGAAACTGGAATACTTTTTATTAGAGACTTCTTGCTGTACATTTACAAAGAGCAGCTGGATATAACAAAATATCTCTTATTTAATCAAATGCTAATTGGACTAAAATTTATTTTAAAGGATGAGAATTCTAGAAAGCCTCTGTTCATTTCTTCATTGCCTGTAAAACACAAGTATAGTAAACAGAATTATGAAAATTTCAATAAAGAAAAAGACCTGAATGGTAAAATTTTTGATATTTGCCATACTTATTTTTGCTTTGTATATTTTTTTGCTTTGATTTGAAAATTGTTGTAAATTGGTGAAGCATGTTATGAAGTGTTTTATTATTTCTTGTTGACTGGATCAGAATGGTCTTTGGCAGGGTGTAGCAACCAATATTGTTGTGCAGTTCAATACCAAAAAATTACATTTTGGTTCATGCTTAAACCTTGTCACTTGCTAGATCTGAGATGGGTCAGGAGGGAATTAAAGCATGCATAGGAAGGGGTGTAGATTACATATACATAAAACATTTCACACGGTGCAAATTATTTGTTTTAGAATGAGCTCATCTCCTGCTGTATCAGTAAATTACTGCTCGGGTTTTAACTTCCCTAGCACTGCTAATGCTGGAAAGTGAGGGAACCTTTGGGAAAAGGAAGTAATTTACGATGAAGTGACCTGAAGCCCTAAGTGATGTGCTGGGGTCCTGCGCTTGCAGGGCTCCTCCGCTCCGTGGGACACTGATGGCACGCCGGACCCCATCCCGGCCAGCGGCATCAGGGATGCGCCGGAGTCCGACCCGCCGAGCGCTGGTTCCTGCAGCTAGTTTGGGGCTGAATTGGTCTGTTAGCTCCAGCCAGGTGTTGCTCAGCGTGTGCCGAAAAGCCATGAAACCTTGCAATGCTGGCGCCCGAGTCCCGCGCCAAGGGCTTCGATGCGAAGAGGCATCCGCGCCGCGCGCGCTTCCCGGAGCGCCGGACAGCGGAGCGGCAGCGCTGGCAAACATCAGCCAAGCCTGCGGCGCCGGGCGAGGGCTTCCCGGCGTGCAGCAGGTCGACACTCACATTCATTCAGTGCCTTTCATCCAGAAGGATCTCAAAGCACTTTATTAGCTGGCGTGCAAAGCCGAGGCCCAGCGCTGGCTCGTGCGGGGAGGAGGTCACCACGGGCAGCCCCTGCGCCAGCCGCGCTCAGCGTTGCCTCTCCGGGAGCTAGGTGAGGAAAGAAAAGGGTCAGATGATGTTTGCAGAACAATCTTAGCCCCTGTGTACCTGTGAGGTTGCCCGTGGCGAAGGAGCATCCGTGGGAGCGCGTTGTGGGGAGAGGCAGGAGAGCCCTTGCCGGGGCTCTGCGTGCCTGGAGCTGGGGGCTGCTCCATCAGAGACCTCAGCAAGTGTCCTCCTCGCCCGCTCCTCCCTGGCTTCCCGCCTGCCCCGTGCCGTCGCCTCAGCCCCTCCGCGCACCGCGGGCTACGCCGAGGGGCACAGCAGAGCGGTCAGGGCGGAAGGATCGTGCTGTGCTTTGGGCAATTGCTTTTTGCTGGGAAGAGTTGCTGGAAAGAGCAGTGAGAAACCTCTCCCAGCACTGGCAGGAGGGTGGCAAGTTAAAATAGAAGTACAAAATAGAAGGAGGACATAGACGTATATACCTATCTATTTGTCAGTGTGATGGGTCCCAGAGGGTTGGACCCAGGAAGCACAGCCACCCCTCGACATCCGTGTAGACGGTGACACTTGCCCGCAGCCCCAGCACTGGCGAGTAGCTCGGGTGACCTGTCGGGGGCAGTGCCCTGGCCCAGCAGCCACTACTTGTGTCCACCTCCAGGGACAGTATTTTGGGAGCAGCTGTTTTGTGGCACACCCACAGGCTCCCAGCAAGACTCGAGCCCTCTGTATACACAGAAATTGCCTGACTTATCTCTGAAATGCAGTCACCTCCGTGGTGTAATGCTGCAGCTGTTTAACTGCATAATAGGCTGTTCAGGACAGCAACTGTAAAACTGAAATTGAAATGGAAACTTGCCCAAAAGAGAATTTGGCCAGAATATTTAGGGTGATTCAGCTCCTCTTAACGAAATAAAATTCTAATGGCTGCAAGAGGCCATGCACTCATTATATCTAAAAAGCATCTTCCTGAACCCTTCTTATTAACTGTGCATTGCATTTCATAAATGATGATCAAAGGTAGAGGCTGCATGTTCACAGTTCCACCTTCCCACATAAGGCCCTTTCTCCCATTACCGTTCACTGCTAAAACAGAGCTGGGCTTTTGAAGTCAGACTCTTAGGTAATGTAGATCAGTATGTCTGCGCTGAAGTTAACTGAGCAAACACCGTTTTCAGCAGCTGGCGATTTAGGTCTCCCTTTCATCAGAGCCAAGTAGCTACTTTTTTCATGGTTTTGTTGGAGAGGATTCTTTACTTGTTTAATAAAAAAATATATATATTTTCACTAAGGGTGAAATTAGCAGGAGGTTTATTTGAAGACATGGTCATTATCACCACTACAGCCATTTGTGAGAATTTTTCATCTCCTTCCCTTATTCTTCTTTCACTCAATGCATCAGCATTCCCCTTCTTAAAGCTGAACTGTCATTAAAAAAATCACAGTTGTGAGATGAATTACTCTAGCGCTTTGGGCTAAGATCTGCTCTCAGTTATATTAAATCAGCCCTGAGAAACTTCACTGAAGTCAGAGCGAAATGTCAGATGTGGACCAGTATAATTCAGATCAACGTCTGACTCAGCAAGTCCTGTTGAGGTAGAAAGGACTTATTGTGAGAATTAGCTAGCGCATAATTATTTTGCAGGATATATTGCTTCCTTTCAAGTAGGTCAAACAGAGTGTTTTTTGGTAGGTTCAAGTCTCTGACTACAATCTTCACAAAGAATTATTAGCTTTATTTATAATTACCTTTGGAATCCACATGCTCATATCCGTGCTTTGATTTACATTTTGGAGGTTTAATAGTATGGCCAACTCATTTTAAAAGGGCTCCGCATGTATGTTTTCTTTACTCCACTTAATTTTCTGAGTTAACAAATTAACCCTTCCAAGTAGTCTGACTTATACTGCTCTCGAACTGGTCTCTCCTGAGAAAAGCCACTATGACTGTGCAGGATTTTCTGTGCAGAGACAAAACTCATACTTTCATTTATCATGTGACATGCCAAAATAATCAAGTGTGGCCTACGGACTAAATTAAATGCCTCCTATAGAATTTCAAGGAATGTTAGAACCAGGAAATTAGCTGTTTAGTTATCATTAAAAGTATATATAAATATATATAAATATATATACATAAGAAATCATATCAACAATGAGGATGAACTGAGTGCCAAATATTCAGCATCTGTACAAAGCTACATATCATTAGAATTAAACTATTTTATGTAATTCTCTTTCTCATGCTTTTATGGTTCTTTTGATAAATTCTATTTAGTAGCATGCAGGATATCTAAATTGAATGTACAGTATGTTGTTTCATTGCTACAATAATTTCTCACTTCTCAGTAATATCTTCTTTATCAGAATGTTATTCGTTACTTTAAAGACATATTTGAGAATTGTTTTATTCTTGAGTTATTCTTTTCTCACGGTTCTCTGCTCACCTCCAGCTGATTGTAAGCAAATGTGCTTCACTATTTTGCCCCATGGCTCTTTTATGAAGCTGCCTCTTTCAACTGGTTTATGTATTGTTTATGTTCATCTCCTGTAAATATCTCTGCAATTAAATTTTTTGAGAAAAATAGAGTATACTCTTTATTACATTTTAAATTTTGCAT
Source organism: Nothocercus julius (assembly GCA_013398735.1). Taxonomy (NCBI): domain Eukaryota; kingdom Metazoa; phylum Chordata; class Aves; order Tinamiformes; family Tinamidae; genus Nothocercus; species Nothocercus julius. The sequence goes on from VZSV01000073.1 coordinate 1,114,693, forward strand.
TAGTTAAAATATACCCTTTCCAATCAGACAATTTGTAGACCACAGTAAATTATTACTTTAGACATGTAACCTTTGGAGTATCTGTAAATGCATTATCAATAAAATATTTTTGATTGGGTTTTATCTGAATTCAAAGGAAGACCCATTTAATGTCTGAAGGAATTTGGCAAATAACAGATTGGTTATGCAATGCTAACAATGATTTTTTTTTTAATATTCATTCTATAGATGCAGAATATCATGCACAAATTTTGAATTAGTTCATTGTCTTTCATTAACAGAAAGGATAGTAACCCTTTTTGGTGTTGACAACTACTAATAGTAAATTATTATTATTATTATTATGGGGAAGTAACTGGAAGATTGTTTTGGAAAGATGAGTCTTGGAGGATGTCTGTATAGGGGCTTTACTATTTGCAACTGAATAGCCAAAAAGAACTTTTAGGCCACTTAATGTATTTTAGCTCCTATCAGGGCAGACAAGGCTCCTTCAAAGAATGGCTTGAGCATCTCAGCAGAAAACTTGGTCCATACTTCACGTTGGCCACAATTCTTGATATGCCAGAAACCACAGTATGAGTGAAATGAAGATGCATGGAGTCTCTCAGTCTAATTAAAGGAAGTACAAGAAATACTATGACAAGTATTTATTTGGGAAAGATAGGTGCTCAGTTGCTTGAACATCTGGATTTTTTATTGATGATTTAATACATACACTATCATAACACTTAGGATCCCTACCTATGGATTAAAACAATATTTAAATAAGTTTTGTGCAATTACAGAATAAAAGATTTTCTCTTATCACAAAGAATTTATAACTTAAAGATGAGGTGAGAAAAAACAGATAGACAGATAAATGAAAGAAGTTGAGAGAAACAGAGAGACACTATTCATTAAAAGGAAGAGCAGTAGTTGCAGCATTGCAGCAGCCTATTAGTTGTCAATCATTTCATAAGCATGAGAAAAAAAAAAAGAGGATAATGAAGTGGGTTGGAAGATACCCTCAGGGATGTCTTCTCAAGAAAGAGGGCAGCCCAAGAAGGATGTTGTTTGAAAATTTAATAGTGAGAAGATGAAATTTGGCATCATGAGTCAACTGGAGGTGGAAGTTGACATCTCAGTAATTAATGAATGATGCTAGGTACACGGTGGATAGGCAGTGTATGAATAGACTCTGAAAGGTCTTGGCAGGAAACACCAATAAAATTAAAAACTCAGTATTCTGCTGGATCATTATTTGTATGAAAGGATTTTCTTCTTTAATATCTGTTATGGAATGCTCATAATTTCCTTGCTATATGTCAGCAGTTCTAATGAAAGTGAAATTTAAAGTGAGAGCTTTTTAGCCCAGGTTAGTTCTTCTTTTTGTGTGCTTCCTAAGAGCAGCTATTGTGACCTAGAGCATCATTCTTAGCAGACTTGTGCTAGTATTTTACAGCTAAGAAAGCCTTGATTACTTTTAGCTAAAATTCCAGTGACCATTTAGCATGACTTAACCAGCTTGAGTTCCCTAAAAATGACTGATCCTCTCTTGAATCTGGAAAGGACCACACAACTAACAAGAAGCTATTTCTTGCACAGTCGTGTTTGAGAAGCTGCATTTCAGCCTCCGCATTACAGGTATATCCATATAAGTTAGGAGAGTCATTGCTGATGAACTAGGAAGGTCAGTAAAACCAGAGCATAGATGTGGCATCTTTTGTTTCAGTTGCTAACCCAAATAATTAGGTGCAGAATCCATGTTCTGGCATTAGCATATTTATTCCAGTTGAACTTCATTGACACTGGTGCTAGGTTTGTGAATAGCGGTTATTGTTTTAACTGTAGCAGTGTAGCAGAAGTGTGAAAATTTTGAAATGTACACAAGTGACTTGAATAACCTATCACAGTTTTAACATAATCCCTGACAGACTCTATAGTGAATTTTCAAACAATCAATTTATAAAAAGCAAGAAGATAATACAGTGATAAAAACTAGGCAATACTGATTTGCCAACATCCAGTCATGTCAACCAATTTAATTTTCTTCTTTGACAGGATGAATGCCCTGATATATTAGGTTAAAATGGTAGCAGTGATAGATCTGCACTTCATTAAAGTTTTCGATGTGGTTCCAGTGTAACAATTTTATATATAACTAGGGAAATGTTGTCTAAATAGAATTGTTGTAAAATAAGTTCCCATGCAGGTGAAAATAGTATTCTATATTACATATATCTTTGCTAGACTGTGAAATCAGAACAGCTTCTCAAGTGGGCAAGAAAAACTCTCACAAAAATCTAACCTGGTCTCAGTACCAGTCAGTAATTTCATTGGCAGCTTGGATGATGGAATAAAAAAGAGAACGTTTGTGACTGTGTGACACTAACCTGACAGAGGTTACTGTATAGGATATGATCAAAATTCCAAATAATCCTGAAAAACTGAACACGCATTTTAAAACCAACATGTTGAATTTCAGTGAAGAAAAAATGCAAAATGTTGTACTGAGAAAAACGGAATCAATCTGAAATGTGATAGAATATCTGGTTTAGAAAAAGTAAGCAAAGAAGGATTAAGTGGGCTATGGTGGATCACAAGTTAAATAAGAGCCAACATGATGCTAAATCAACACAAGCTAAATCTCATGCTGTTAAAAAAGGGGAGGAAGATCTAATTCTGGAACGCATTAGCATATCATTAAATTAGCATGGCTTAACAAATTACGATGCTGTGTAATCATCCATGTATACACAGTTTTAACTTATGGTGCATGTACATTATTGAATTTGACATTGCAGGCCAAGCTAAAACAAACAACCCGTTGGAGGATGAAGTCTTCAGATTCATAAAAATCAAGTTTCGGATAGCCAAGGCATGGCTCTTCTTCCTCCAGCCAGGCTGCTCAGCAACAGTGCTCACAACCGTTTGCATGTTGCTGCACATCAAGTGTTGCAGGACTTCTCATAAACTGAGCCCTTGTTAGGACTTAGGTGAAGATTATACACTTTCTTGTCCCAGACCTGAAACTCTGTAGGAATGAGGCAGAAGGTAGGATGCTTTTAGTGTGGTAGTCTGCAAGCATTTAGGAATCTGCCTACAGTCAAAAGCTGGGGTGCTCAACTGTAGTGAGCTTCTGCCATGCTTAGGCAGTGGTTGCAACAGAGGACCTGAATTGCTATCTTTTTGCCTAGCCTCTTCCACCCAAGTCCTATTTTAGATGTCAAAAATTGCCATCTGAATCTCAGCCAAGTGCTCAAAGACAAAATGTGAAATAATAAGATAGGTAGAATCATTTCAGAACCTCTAAGTGTTGATGGAGTAATCGATACGAGTCAACAGAGTCATGCCGCGGTGAAAGAGCCAAGTCACCCTCTGGAGATGTAGGTGTAACTCTCCTGTGTGCTACAAAGAGTTTCTTGTTCTACCCTGTTCAGCGCTGCTGAGGTTTTGGTGAGCATATTAGTCCTCTTTCAAAGGATCTGTGAAGCATGTGGATCTGAGATGCATGGAGAAACTTTAAAAGAAGCTTCAGAAGAGAACAAAAATTTTATCAGATTCGGGGACCTTAGCCTAAGTAAACGTGGTTGAGAAAATTTCTCAAGAGACAACTGATTTGTTTCAACACAAAAAGAAAAATTTTTTCTTATGGACTTTTCATGGGATTGTTTCTCCCATTCCCTGGAAGGAGGCTATTAGGTTATGGTAATAAGCTACTTCCTTTGTAGCTCGTAAGTTTAAAACTGGACCTTTTTGGGTAAAGAAGAGGATGTGTGGGATAATGGTGAACTCTGAAAAAGATGCATTGACACACCAATATAAGGTAGCAGGCATACCCTAAAAATCCCTTCAGATGTGACTCACATTTCAGAAGGCTCCTGGAGGCCACTTGAACTGCCATCAGGAGTCTGGGCTGCACACAAGCTTGGAAATGGGTATGGCTTGAGAGTCAGTCTCCCCTTACTTGTCATGTATTCCTATTTATAAGTATCTGGCCATCTGAAGGTGTAAAAAAGGGTATTTATCTGTCAAACGTGGCTCAAAGAGCTGTGCCCTGCCTTTTCCCAGCATCTGGATTCATGCCAGAGGCTAGCCTGGGTGGTGGCCACAGCTGGGTTCCCTGCGAGCTCCCTGGTCAGATGTAGCTCAGCCTGCCACAGGGCTTGATGAGACAAATGCACAGGGTCACAGCTGGCTCTCTGTTTCTTTTACTGTGCATTATGGTTCTGTCAGATCATCACCTTCAAGGAATAAAGTTAGGAAGTTCCTGAATAAAAGGCCTTAAAGCCAAATAAAGAAGCTATATAAAATTGGTGGTAGTGGCTGAGTCAGCAATGTTCTTTCTTTGGTGCTTGATCTGTATCCCATTTCAGTATTAGCATGCATGGGGCTGCTTGAGATGCAGCAATTAAGGAGAAAAGTAGAAGAAAGTTTCTGCTCTCTATGAGGAGTAACATCACCTCAGCATTTACCCCTGATTGGAAACTCAAATCTCGATGAAGTTTAGAATTAATTAATATGCTTAGCTAAAGTCTCTTAGAAAGTCCTTGTGGCTATGGCTGGGATATTGTATTCTTCATAACTCACCCTGATTCGTGTTCAACACAGCCCTGAGCTGTTCAGGCCCTGCGTACAAACACAAGGAGGGTTTATTGGTCAAACGTGCTGTGTGCCTTGTAATTGCGATACTTGACCCTTCTGAATTCATCTGGGCTGATGCAGCAAGAACTCACTGCAACTGAATCTCATCATGCTTGCTGCAGAATTTGGCACTGAAATGTTTGAGAAGGACAGGACTTAGGTCAACGGAATGGAAAATAATGACAAATCAATTTAAATGCAGATCCTTGGGGAGTATATGATAATAAACTGCTTCAAATAAATTTAAAAAGGAAATTAGCTTTGGTGAAAATCAAGGATTCTAAGCATTAAAAAGTACCATAAAACCAACTATAATGGAGGTGATAAATCAGTTTTGGCAGAAAGGAAATAAATCACAAGTGAATTGTAAGGGAAGGAGATGAATGTTATGCTTTGGGATTTGAATATGTCTAAGTAAATTCTGTAAAATATTTATAAATTTGTGAAGAATTGACAACATCTTAGAAAAAGGCTGATACTTAGGATATCATGAATGTTTATATTTATATATTTGTATGGATTTATGTGAGTTTGGTTATGTGTATATATATACTTCTGTATACATGTTTGTGTATACATATATATCTATACACCCAAGTTATATCTATATACCAAGATAAACTGTAAGTGCTTTTATTTCATAAAATACCATAACAATATATACTTCATATGTAGTTTAGTTTTGTGTGTATTTGATACCTATATTCCATCAGGATAAAATCACTTTTCTGTTTAAGATACAGAAAGTGACAGGTTAAAAGCAGCCTGAGAAGAGTAGTGCTAAGGAAAGGAGAAAATGAAACAAACATAAATGATATATTATTCATTTTTTGCTTATTAGGAATATATGATTAATTTAGCTGATGTGAACTGGGATTTTATCATAATTCCACTTCAGCGTGAAAAAGCTTTTTGGGGTTAACTCTGATTAGGGGGCTGTTTCTATAGCCAGCTCCAGAGTCAAGTATGTATGTACATATTGGGCCAGAAAACATATACTCTGTGCATGAGATAAGCAAACTCATGCATTTTGACACTTGACAACCTGAATTAGGACAGGTAGCTATATCATTTTGAAACAAACTGCTATATAGTAAGTTCAAGGTTTTTTATCCTTTCACCCAGATTCTCTCTACTGTCCCAAGAAAATCTTTCGAAAATGCATTTTATTAATTAATTTATTTCATATGAAATCGAATAAACATTTTTTCAAGATCCTTCTGATTTGTAAGAAGCTGTAATATTCCAAATGAGTTTACTTTCTGAGGATACTAAATCAAAGAGCAAAACCAAACCAAAACAAAAAAACCTCTAATATTTGGAGAGAAATGCAAATAATAGAAGGGTCAGGAGAGTCATTTAAGGACATGAGAGCATTAGACATGACAGCATATATACAGGGGATGCTCTGTTGTTCTTGCTAGGGTATTTATCTATTTATTTGTCTTCAAACATGAAATAAAATAAGTGTAATAAAACCAGTGTTGTACATTAGGAGTTACACTGTTCTCCCTTTGAATGAACTGTGTCAGCAGAGGAAATGTCTTGCAAGGCTACGGTTAATGCAGAACAGGAGCGGATGTGCTGGACAGCAGCATTCCATGGTCCACGTGGGACCATTGGAATGGCTCATGGTTGGAAGCCTTGGGATGTATGTACCATCCGTGGTGTGTTTCACTGCGGTGACGTTTATGTGGCAGGATCAAAGAGGTTATGATCCTTTCTTGATTTCTTTCTGTGATCAAACTCTTTTCCCTTGGGAAAGCAGATGGAGTGGCTGACCAATGGATGAGCTACATAATACTTGACTTTATTATTACAAATTAAGTATCTGCAAATATTTTCTGGGATGATCTATCTCGGAATATAGAGTTCGGTGGGGCTCTTGTCTTTTCTGAAGATTAAATGCTTATGGTGAAGCTGCTGTTGTATTTTCACCTCTCAAGATAGACTAGGTGAATTCAGGGACGAGATGAGTGATAAGTCTGAGTCAATTTATGAAAGGGTGTTGTTTGCAAAGTAAAATATATGGGGGAAATCACTCATGGGGAAAGTGGGTGGAACATGTCATAGATGGATAGCAGTGAACAATAACTGCTTTTCAGTCACCAGCTTATTTCCAGCAGCTAAAAAGACTATTATAATCAGAATAGGCCCTAACTTTCTGTAATTTTGCTCCTTGCACTAACTTACACTTTCACGGAAAGATCTGGATTTCAGAAAGCAAAAAGGGACAGACAGCCATTGCTGTCCCCTGTCAAAAGGGACTGATCCCCTAGGGCACCACAGCTCTCTGCTGATGTGGTCACCTTTCTGAAGCTTTCAGAAGTTGTAACTCCTTGTTCCTTTTGCTCTTAACAAATAGACAATACCAGGATCCTTACAGCTCCCTCCATGTACAGTTCTGGCTAATATCAAACCTGCGATGAGTATTTGACCCTTCTTGTTTCTTTTTATCGTATTCCAGAGGAACCATCACTGTTTCTTACGTTTAGCTGGGTGAAAGACATCTTTCACATACCCTAGTGAAATGAAGTTCTCCCACCCACAACATAACATAGCATTGGTCAAGGTGAAGAAGAGAAAACAAATATATTGCAGGATCCTTTTGAACACCATGCAGTGAGGGTAGTCTAGCGAGCACTAAACCTTCAGTCCTTTTTGGCCATGCTGAATTTCAGGGTAGAAGTGCTGTGCAGTCCAATTTCCTGCTTTGGGTAATGCGAAAAAGAGCAGGCTGTTGAAGGACAGGAATACTTCCCATCTCCCTCCCTCCTTGCCCATCCAGCTCTCTTCCCAAAAGAGCCCAGAGGCAGGGGAGATAAGGCCCCCTCACGTCCCACTGTGCCCGGCTGTGCAGTGGCATGCAGGACTGCCTGGCGCGTGGCACAGGGACCTGCTGCATCGCACAGGCACCGGCAGAGCTTCCCAGACAAGCTCAGGCTTTCGGAAGTTTCTACTGCCACCCACTGCTGCATGTAAGCACAACCCGCCTGAAAGCAACAGAAAGCTCCTGAATAGATTTCGTTCTTAATAACACCTTTCCCTTCTCCAGTTCTCCCTGGAGATAGATGCCCTTTGGAAAAACATGAGCCCTGAAGTGCACTTGCAGGGTAGGGAGGAAAAGTTTTCTCAAAGGCAAAATGCAATCAGATTCTGGAGTCTTTGGACTGGTTTCTGTGCCTGCTTTTTCTCAGTCAAGACTGCTCTGTCCCTTTGCCACAGGGGATTGGCTCCAGGTGTTGAGAGCTGCAGCATCCTAGAGGAGTATGCACGGTGCAGCGGTGCAGAGAAGAAAACAGATTTTCCTAATGTCTAAGGTTGAGCTACCCATTCTTTGACAACGAAATACATTGCACCACATGAGGGAGAGCAATGTAGCTCCTACACCTGCGCCCTGCAGGTGTGCTGGGAGCTAAAACTCTTGTATAATAAGATTAGAAACAAACTATGTTTGGGATCATGCTGCTGCATCAGGGTGTTATAATAAAGAAATGCATGTTTTCATATAGACTGAGTCTTGGAAGAAGATGTCAAAGTAATATGTCAATAGCTGGTGCAGTAACGAGCATTTTCTAGAAGTTGCTTTCATTCTTTCATAGAGACTTTTGGCGATTTCAGCTTGCCCTGTTATTCTGCAAATGTTTCCCTGTGCCATGAGGTATTAAGGATATTATTAAAGAAATGAAGTATAGGCACAATTTCCTGTTCTGTAACAGATTCTACTACATTCAAAAAACTTTGCTTTTATTTTTTCTCCCTTCAGCTATATCTGTTTTAATAAATAGGCACATCGGGCATGTGCATGTTTGCCCAGATGCCAACACATATATGTAATTACACACACATATATACGTAGCTGATAGCTACTGCACAACTTCTTCTTTTTAAGCTAATTTAGCCTCAGATTTTCCATGTCAATTGTCAGGGCTGATGAAACTACCCAGCAGGACATTTTTAGGCAAAATAATTCACTTCTACAACTGAGACTTACCTGTATCTAAAATCTGTATTAAAAAATGCTAGAATCAATGCACTGACACACTGTAGCACTGAGGACCTCCATAGGGTATCTGGGGTAAAGCTCTGCTCTGCACAAGCTGTGTGCGGAAAAACAAGACTAAACCCATTCGGGGCCGTTGGCTCCAGCTGGCCGAGGGCTGTGAGCTCTAGGGCCTGAGGGAATCTGTTGTCCATAGTGCTGAGCACGACTTGCCCGGACACATGCTATTTCTGCAGAGCAGCTGAGCTGACGCTAGTGTGGGGTGGGATGGCAGACCTGTTTTTTCCTTCTTGCTGCTTTCCCCACCTTTGAAGCATCCCCAGGAGAGGCAGAGGAGCTTTGGCTCCACAGCAAGGAGCCCCTTCTGCAGTTTGTGCTTTCCCTGATGGCCCAGGAAGCCCAGGAGAAGAGCTGAAGGTCGCCTTGAATGGCTGCTGGGATGGAGCAGAACCTGCTCCTCCCAACCCAACTGAGTGCCAGCCACTCAGGGTAAATATCCAGCTACTGTCAGCAAACACCTCTGAAAAAGCAGTAGTGATATATATCCCTCAACCCTCTCAAGGGGTTCCAAAAATGCTGGAAGGATCCACTCTGGGTTTTAGCTGGGTGGAAGAATAACGTTAGAAGAGACTTTAAGTAGTCTACACTGAGAGGCACTTGCATAGCGCTATTGGAGAAATCTGTCCTTTATCCACTAAAGAGAGATTTAATACAGCTCATCCATAGGCCAAAGGAGCAGGTGGAAAGCAGGATGAGGCTGAAGGGCAAAGCCCAGCCTCCCTAAGAGAGCAGCCTTAAGAAAGCTCCCAACAGGGGCATGCAGAGTTCTCAGCACCCTCACTGTGCTTTTTCAACATCAATGTTGCTATGTAATATGCAGGCATGAGAAGCTATAAGCAACCACAGGGATTTATAACACAGAGGAAAGTGGAAATCTGCACAATCTAATAAAACCAAGTTACTATCTGAGCACAGAGGAACTTCAATAATTTTAATTAATGGCCTGGAGACCCATTGCAGGTTACTAGACAAGCAGAGGAATAAACGAATAAATAAAAGCACTAAGAATGCTGAATCACGGAATACATTTTTCTCAATTTATTTATTTGCTGTTATTCATTCAAATTACAAAAAATACCCTACTCATAGTTCTAGGTGATATACGGTTCATGTTAATGCTTGAAAAAAAAAATATAATAGATCAAAACCACCACAAAATATTTCAAAAGTAATTTAATTTCAATAATGTGCAATAAATCATACTCTGTCTATGGGTGTTAGTGGTGCATTCTTCAAATATAAGGAAGTCTCAGGGACACCAGATCTTATGAAAGTATATGGTCGCTCAGTCTTAGCTCTGGAGAACAAATTACCATTTATTTGCAAGGACCGCATGACAGTGGCATAAGCACTTATTAGATCCCTCAGTGTAGTGGGGAAAAAATGCTTATTAATTTCATATGGAAAAAAAAAAGTACAATTTGAGAATGAAAATTTGAGGTAAAAGCAGGGTGAATTGTCACAATGTAAAAGCTGACGTGAGAAATTATCTTCTTCCCCAAGACTCTGCATGCTTCTCTTCCATACTCTAGCAACATATGAAGTGTTCAAGCAGAAGAAGAAGCAATAAAGGCAGCTTTGCTCCCAGCTGGTGTCAGTCTATGCTGAGCAACTTTTCTCTAGTGAGGATGGTAACATGATTATGGGTATTCTGGGTTAGAGAAGGAAAAAAAAAAAAAAAGCAAATACAAACATGAGTTCCTGTTCTTGAAATATTAATTAAATATCTGTTGTGTTTATCTACCTAGAGAAGAGATGAGGCACTTCTGGATTTATTTAAATGGACTACAAACAGATTTTCAAACTAGGAAGAAATTATCATTAACTACATCAACTAGAATCTAATTCTAGCAGCCACATCAGGAAAGCGTCAACACAGAGCAGCCAGGGTCCTAGTGGGCAACCTAATGAGAGCAGAGAGGACAACAAACATTCCCCACCATCTGTAGACTGTACCTTCCATAAAATATTGACAGCAGTTTCCTGCTAAATACAGGTTTTTCTAGCAATGTGCTGGATTAGTATGGCTCCAATACTATTTATAATGCACTACTATTTTCTTTGAATAAGTGCCGTCTGCATGAGAAAGGAAATTATGTATTTTTTAAAATAATATTCTTAATTCTACAAAGTACCATATTTATGCATAATATTTTTCCAAAAATTGGCCAATTTTGCAAATCCTCTCCACTACCGATCATTACCAGCCAACTCTAAACAAGGATATTTCAGGCAATGACATCCTCTCCTATCTGCTCCACTTCCCTGTCTGAAAAAAAATATGAATTTTATTACTCAATGGAAACAGAAATGGAAACAGAATTTCTCATGTCCAATAGATTCTTCTCCTGTGTCTTCATCCTCAAAATTAATTATCAGAATTTTATATAAAAGGAGAAAACATATTTAAATAAACGGGATTTTTTTTTCCCCTCTTCATCCTCCAAGGCCCCTGCTCAAGCAGGGACACCCAGAGCATGGGGCACAGGGTGGCATCCAGGCGGGTTTGGAAGATCTCCAGAGAAGGAGCCTGCACAGCCTCTCTGGGCAGCCTGTGCCAGGGCTCTGGCACCCTCACAGGAAAGTTCTTCACATGGAGATGGAACTTCCTGGATTTCAACTTGCACCCATTACCCCTTGTCCTGTCACTGGCCACCACCAAGAAGAGCTTGGCCCCATCCTCTTTACATCTTCCCCTCAGGTATTTTGTGCATGTTGATAATATCCTCTCAGTTTTCTCCAGGCTAAATAGGCCCAGCTCGCTCAGCCTTTCCTCATATGATAGATGCTCCAGTCCCTTAATCATCTTTGTGGCCCTATGCTGGACCCTTTCCAGGAGTTCCACGTCCCTCTTGTCCTGGGGTGCCCAGAACTGCACCCAGTACTCCAGGTGTGGCCTCACCAGAGCTGAGGAGAGGGGCAGGATCCCCTCCCTCCACCTGCTGGCAACACTCCTCCTGATGCAGGCCAGGATCCCGTTGGCCTCCTTGGCCACAAGGGCACATTGCTGCCTCATGGGTAACTTGTTGTCAGCCAGGACTCCCAAATCCCCCTCCACGGAGCTGCTTTCCCGCAGGTCAACTGCTGGATTCTGTACTGGTGCCTGGGGTTGTTCTTCTCCAGGTGCAGGACCCTGCACTTGTCCTTGTTGAACCTCAGGAGGTTCCTCTCTGCCCAACTCTCCATCCTGTCCAGGTCTCTCTGAATGGCAGCACAGCCCTCTGGGGTGTCGGCCACTCCACCCAGTTTGGTATCATCTGCAAACTTGCTCAGGGTGCACTCTGTGCCCTCGTCCAAATCACTGATGAACAAGCTGAACAGCACCGGGCCCAGTACTGACCCCTGATGGACACTACTGGCCACAGGCCTCCAACTAGACTCGGCCCCATTTATCACCACCCTCTGGGCTCTGCCATCCAGCCAGTCCTCAATCCACCTCACTGTCCACTCATGTAACTCACACTTCCTGAGCTTCCCTGTGAGGATGCTATGGGAGAGAGTGTTGAAATCCTTGGTGAAGTCAAGGGAGACAACATCCACTCTTCTCCCATTGTCCATCCAGCCAGTCAACCCATCGTAGAAGGCTATCTGGTTGGTCAGACACGACATTCCCTTGGTGAATCCATGCTGAGTACTCATGATCACCTTCTTTTCCTTCACGTGCCTAGAGATGGTCTCTAGGATGAGCTGCTCCATCATCTTTTCAGGGACAGAGGTGAGGCTGACCGGCCTGCAGTTTCCCGCCTCCTCCCTCTTGCCCTTTTGGAAGGCTGGAGTGACGCTGGTTTCTTCCAGTCCTCACGCACCTCCCCTGCCCTTCATGGCCTCTCAAAGATGATGGAGAGCAGCTGAGCAATAACCCCTGCCAGTTCCCTCAGCACTCTTGGGTGCATCCCATCTGGGCCCATAGATTTATGGGTTTCCCTAAATAATCCCTAGCCCGATCCTCCTTGACCTCTCTCTTGATTCTCTCTCTTGTCTCCAGGCTCTGAAGTTCATGAGGACTAGCCTGAGCGGTAAACACAGAAGCAAAGAAGGCGTTTAGTAGCTCAGCCTTCTCTGCATCCTCTGCCACCAAGGCACCCACCCCATTCAGCAAAAGGCCCACATTTTCCCTAGTCTTCCTCTTGCTGCTGATGTATTTGCAGAATCCCTTCCTGTTGTCCCTGACATCTCTTGCTAACTCTAACTCCAAACAGGCCTTGGCCTTCCTCACCACATCCCTGCATTCTCTGACAATGTTCCTATACTCTTCCCATGTGGTCTGACCCTTCTTCCACATTGCGTAAGCTCTCTTTTTCTTTTTAAGTTTTCCCAAGAGCTCCTTGCCCATCCTCACAGGCCTCCTGCCTCCCTTGCTTGACTTCTATCTTGTAGGAATGCGCCGATCCAGAGCTTGGAGAAAGTGCTGTCACTACCCCGGACTCCTTTTCCTTCTAGAGAACCCTGGCCCAGGGGATTCCTCTAAGGAGCTTGCTGAAGAGGTCAAAGTCAGCTCTCTTAAAGTCCAGGGTTGCAATCCTACTTCTTGCCCAGCTTCCTCCTCACAGAATCATGAATTCCAATATCTCATGGTCAGCCAAGACTGCTCCCACTCCTCACATTTCCATCTCTGCCTAGACCATCTCTGTTTGTTAGTACCACGTCTAGCAGCATCCCTCTGCTCGCTGGCTCATCTACCACCTGTAGCAAGAAGTTATCTGCAGTGTTCTGCAGGAACCTCTTGGACTGTCTGTACTTACTAACTCCTGTTATATGTATCTCCAGTAGGATAATATTTTCCTTTCACTTACATGGATTATAGAATAACTTGACTGAAATGTACAAAATACTGCTGTTTTAAGCTGAAATACTGACAGCAACTTTTGGCTTTTAAGAAGACAATTTTATTGTTCCTTTGCATACAAAGAACTATTGTTTGAGCTTAGGGTGTTTAAGCATAGAACACTTTTAGATAAAAGAAGTAACACCATCTTTCTTCCCTCCTTCCTCCTGTCCTCTCTCTTCATCACAAGGGACAAAAATATCTTCCCTGACAAAAAATAGCATAAATTTTCCTATGATATTTATTTTGATGTAGCAAGATTCTGATTAAAGCAATTATCTCTACACATTACCACATATTTTAATGCATCAACAACTGAATGATTTGAGCTATCTAGAAGGAAGAGAGAGAGAAAAAAAAAGAATCATCATCATCATCATCAACAAGGATGTTTTTAGTAGTTGTCTTTTATGTCTTTTACTTTTTTTTTTTTTTTTTTTTTTTTTTTCTCCAGGAATCAGCACCCAGACTCAAATGTTTTAATATCATCCCGGAAATAAATATCAAATCAAGATTAATCAAATCTGCCAATAGCAATGAGACTGGCTAAGCCATAAAGAGTGGATTTATACCTTCTTGGACTTATGCTTCCAGAAATGACACATGCAGGCCACTTCAACAAGATGAGGCTATATCCCAGAAGGCACTGATTATTTTAGATTAAAAGAATTTCACTTCCCAATGCAATGCTGTAACAAAATACTTTATGTCCTTTTATGTAATTGATATATTAAAGGAGCAATATAAATTAGAATAAGGAATTCAATTTATATGCGGCATCCTTAATAACAGAAAAATACATGGAATATCAATTAAAGCTGTTCAAATCTCAGATTGCTTTTTTTTAGGAAATAATATTATAAATACAAATCCTAAAACATTTGTCACATTTTTCCAAAAATATTGCTATCATTTGAAATTGTTTGATGATATAGATATGCAGTATGTAAAATGTGATTATCACAGAATCACAGAAAGTTTGATGTTGGAAGGGACCTCTAGAGATTATCTAGTCCAACCCCCCCTGCTTAAGCAGGGACACCCAGAGCATGTGTCACAGAGTCACATCCAGACAGGTTTGGAAGATCTCCAGATCTCTTTCTTCCTGTGTTTCAACTTGTACCCATTACCCCTTGTACTATCACTGGCCACCACCGAGAAGAGTTTGGCCCCATCCTCCCTGCATTCTCCCCTCAGGTACTTGTGCACGTTGATCACATCTCCTATTATGTTCCTAATTAAGTTCATTCAGAGGTCAAAACATGAACTTGTTAAATTTATTGCAACTTTTGACTCTATGACATAAGCAATTTTTCCAATGAAGGCTCAATTTATTTATGACATAGTAGGAGATAGTTGGCTGTATAAAGATTACAATAACATATTACGATCAAAATAATTAGTAACCATCATAAGTAATTTTAGACTTCCTGTAAGTTAGAATATTTCAACTGTCAATAGCAGCATATCATGAAATATGTGACACATAAAAAAGAGGAAAATTGTGAAAGAAACCTTGAATTTCAAAATGATTTTTTTTTCAGATTTTCTATGATGAAACGATACAACACTTTTAAACAAGTTTTTACACATAAAACAGCAGGGAAAATAAGTTCAGCTGCAAATAAGCTTAAAGAAATTTCTGTGATATTTGTTATAGTCCTCACATGGTCTTTAAAAGATATTGGAAAAGTGTCATAGAAGTTATATTAAATGTGAGAGAGTACCTCACAGAATGAAAAAAAAAATTGATTTATTTAATAAAAAAGAAAAAAGAAAAACTTGGCAAATTATATGATTACAGAATAATGGTATTTTCCCAGGGAGGAAATACTGTGAATTAATAGGCTTCTTAATCTAGCAAGCAAAAGTGTAACAAGCAACATAAAAAGTGAAGCTAGACTACTTCAAGTGGTAGAAAAAGTGTGCATTTAAAGACTGAGATTACTCACTGGAACAAGCTCCTAATGAAAGCAGCAAATTCTTTATTTCCTCAGGCCTCCAAATGCACACTAAACGGATTTCTCAAAATATGCATTAGTCAAGCTCGAGTTAGGAAGCCTGATAAAGGAATGACTGTATGAATGTTAATGGCTTGTGATGTGCAGGAGTTTAGATTACATGTGCTAGTGTTATCATCTATCCTTAAATGCTTTGAGTAAATACAGCATTGTACTTATTTTCAGGGTAATGATCAGAACTCAGCAAATCCACATTTTCTTCTCCAGTTAAGATGTTCTTCTTCAAAAAACTGGGAGAAAATTACAATGTGCCTGCCTATGATTGCTTTCATATTTTTTATGCTTCTAAATACTTGATAAGGAACAGAATTCACTTTATGACCCCTTGACACTATTACAGACTAGCATTGGGAGCATTACTTTTATCAGGCCATAGAAATGATTGAGCATATTGCAGCCTCAGGCACATGGGATAAGTGACAAGATTTTAGGGAGTCTTTGAGAGCTTCAGATCTCGTATTAGTTCTACCAACAAATGAAACACTACAGATGTTTCAGTAAGTGTTTGCCTAAAGAGCATATTTTTAATGAAAACAGTTTAAATTCTGCAGAATTAGCAGCATTCTTGTCTTTCTATCAGGGAAACAGTTTCTATTCCCTTCTTGGGATGAGGATCTTGGCTGCCTGCAAAGAGGGCAGCACTGGATGCCTGGCAGTTTGGGGTGGAGGGCCGGCTCTGTGCACTGTGTAGAGGACAACCTGCATAAACAGATGGACAGACATGAGGGGCAACAGCTGAAAATACTATAGTCTGTGGCTTTTATAGCTCAGGATCAGCAGGAGGTTTGGAAGTGTTGGCCGTGAGGTTGTGTGGGAAGTTGGGATGTTGCTCCTTGCTGTAAACAAAGTTTGGAAAATGGCGAAGTCCAACATACGGCTTGCGTTTGGTTCTCCAGCTGCGCTGGGCCTGTGTCCCCATGAACAGGGCCATGGCCATGGTCCCGGCCCCGCTCTCCGCAGCGGGCAGACAACAGCAGCGAGTACGTTGTGACCCACATGGCCACCAAGACTGCACTCAGGCATCAGAGAGCTGGCCAGCAGGGCTGTGAAAGAGGGTGGTGTCACAAACCTCTGTCCCGCTATGTCACCACTGCCCCTCTGGGGGCTTCTGCCATTTTGAAGCAAGTAACAGAGCTTTGATCCTTACACAGAGCGTCTCCCCTTCTCTGAGCCTGTAACAAGCCAGGGTTAATGTTCAAATGTGCAAAGA
>VZSV01000073.1:1131449-1145939 GCA_013398735.1 Nothocercus julius
GACACAAATCCTCTCAACTCCTCTACAAAGGGAAAAGTCATTTCTGCAGAAAACTTTGGTGACAGTTTAGGATTGCTGAGATTTAAATCCAGCAGTTTAAGATCCAGTAAAAAGATGCTCATAAATTACCAGCGGATTAGTGGGCTCTTGCTTCCAGAAATGTCGCTGAGACAGCCAGGAAGGGGAGGCCGGTTCTGCCGCATCCCCCTTCCAGCGGCTTCCCCTTCCCTTCCCTGCTGGGATTTCTGCACAGCGGCAAGCAGCAACTCCGCAGCTCGGGGAGGCCCTCGTGGGTCTCCAGAGCCCAGTTCACCCACTCAGCTCCCAGATCTCATCCTGCAGGACCCACTCGTGCTGCTCCGCTCCTTTTGCTCGCCTTGGCGTTGCCCTCCTCGCCCCACGAGGCGCGTGTACCATTTCGGCTCTCACGCAAGATGGCAGCAAAGGAACAACCTGCCTTCGCATGGCTTCGTGTCCGTGAATCCCAAATATGGCTCGGATAGGGGGTCACTGCGCGGTGAAGCACTGCAGGAAGGCTGGAGAGGCAAGGGCTGCTCCAAACCTTCCCCTGTGGCTGTCCCCAGAGAGCATCACTGTGCCAGACAGCACTGGCAGTGTCACCATGGATCTACAGAAAAAGCTCATTTCCCCACCCCAGGAAAGAAAGTTGTTTTCATAGTTTCAGAGCAAAAAGGGAAAATGCTGAAAAATGGGAGGTTACTCCTTCAAAAGATAATTTGGGAATTGAGCTACCTGAGCTGCGGGGCATCACAGCTGGGACACCTTGGTGGGATGTGCAAAGGCAGGTGTTCCACAGGCTGCTGGAAGGTCCCCTAAGTTGGGAACCCCGACCTCAGAGATCATGGCTGTATTGTTTCTACAGTGAGAACAGATGTACAAAAACAGGTCAGAATTTTGTATTCAGAATACACACGAGTTGTCATCCAAAATACAAAACTTCATTACCTTTATTTATACTTTAATCTGTGTTACTGTGATTTTTGTAATGCCTAAAATTTTTGCAATGTCTAAAATTAAGGCTTAATCTGTGGCAAATGAGATCAGGAAATGTCTTTTTTTACTCAAAAGAGTTGGAGTCAACATCCAAGACTCTTCTGAGAACTTGCAAATCAGGAGAGTCTCAGTCTTAAAATGTTTTATCTAACAGGTTAGCTACCACATTTCTATTAGGAAGCTTTTAAATGTTGTTCTTACTATGAAGATTCATAGAGCTTATTCCTGCGCTGTTTGAGCATTATTGAGGCAATTATAAGTCATGTATATGGATAGAATTTAACCAGTTAGTGAATAAGGAGAATGAGGCAATTATTAGATTTTGTTTATTATATTTATTGTAGACTGGTTTTAGATAACATTAAACTGTAAAAACTGACTATGCAGAAATTAGTAACATTTAGGAAGAAAAATGTAGAGTTCTTGTACATGATTTTAATCAGCCTGTTGTGTAACACTTCTGAAACATGCAAGTTGTTTCTCCCTATACACATCCATGGCCCCACAGACTCTATTCCATTTACCAGATATTGTACCTCTCAGCCTACAAGCTGGGTAAAATTCCATCCCTTGCAATGTCCTGAGACAAAATTTGGACTTAGGTTTTAAAGCTGAGAAAGAGATCCAAATTTATTACCTGACCTATTCTTCTGCACCCTACATCCCGCTTCACTTGGACAGTGTTTACTGTCCAAGGGGGGATTAAAAGGGCTTTGGTCCTACAGCCCCTGGGAATGGCTTTTGAATAACCTGCAGTAAGTCCACGGCAGGGCCTAGCTGCTCAGGAAGGAGGTAAGGCAAAATTCAGCCACAGGACTGAGGGGGAACCAACTCCGTATCCTTTGATCCAGCTGGGTATGACCTCACCTGGGAGCTGGAGCTCCTGCAGTCCTGTAGCTGCTGCCTCCAGGAGCTGAGCACTGCCACTCCACTTCAGTTTGGTAGAGGAGCCTGTAGAAGAGCTGCAGGGTCAATCTATGGATGAGCACTGTCTCTGATTCTCAGACAAGTTAGACTGTGCTTTTTTTTCGGACTTCAATCTCTGAAAGAATCTAATTTGCCTTTCTGGGCCTCTGTAGGAGTTTTTATGAGTAATTTATTTTTTAATTAAGCAAAAACATCAAAAAAACAAATGTTAATTAGAGCTGTTTCCTTTCCAATGGAGTCTGAATTCTAAAGCTTCAGCAAAGTCTGCTTCCATATGGCTCCTTGGGACATACGAATGCATTAATTTGAAGGGACAAAACCTCTCGGTATTAGAAAGCCAGCTGGTCAGAAGACATGCTGACTGAATATTCAGACACACATTCACATTGGGATGCTGGGTAGCACCCTGTTTCACTGGGACACAAACATCAGCACCACGAAGGCATCCATCTGCGCTGTGGCCCTACCTGCATCTCCTACGTAGCTGAGTCTCTGTTTGGACAGTAAAGCTCCATTGGACAGGCACAGGTGGAAGCCCTGCAGGAGAGAGCCATCTACCATCAGTGCTTATTCCTTTCCATTGCTACTTTCTTCACAGAGTAGTCCTTTCATAGTAGCCATAAAAAGGATCCTGCATCTATGTTCACCGCGGGTGATGCCAATGCTACTGCCCTGCTCAAGACCAGGGTGGGGCAAAAAGGAGATGGCAAGGGCCTTGGAGATTCCTGAGGAGAGAAAAAAAACAACTACACAAAAATATTTTATTAATTGAACAAAATAGTTTTGAAAAGTTTACAAGTAAGCTAAGAAATTATTGATCTTGCACCTTTTCTTCAAAACTTTCACAGGAAATTGGAAGAGGGTTTGCTTTTTTGTGTATGGGATCTCCCTTTTCCCCTGTCGTCTGGTCATTTGCATGGCATTCAAGGCCATCTCTCCTACCCTGTCCTCTACCTTGCCCCTGAAAGCCTACTCCTGCCAAGGCCTGGTGTTGGTGTGGGAAGCAGGGGCTGATGTTGCCCCTGAGCATCTGTGCATGAATGTAGTGTGTGGAGCCTCACTGTCCCTGCACTGTTGCCTGGGTACAGCCTCCTGAGGCACGCGCTTCTTAGACACTGCAGCTGAGTACATGGGCTTAAGTGAAGCTCATTCCATGGCAAATCCTATCCTAGGCAGATTGTGCACCACACCATGCTAGTAGAAGACCACCAGGCAGGATGGTATATAAGCTATGTATCTCACGAGCCTGGGGCAGATGGCAGGACTCAAGAGTCAACACTAGTGACCTGTATGTCTCTGAAGCAGCTTGCAGGTTGAACTCCAGGCAAAAATGTAATCTGGCTAGAGGAGTTGACAGAGAATGAGCTGGTGTACTAACAGAGATGCTCAGTTGTGGTGGGCTACCTCTGCATGTCCACAGCTGCCTGGAGTGCTTGATGCAAGATAAGTTTCCTTCTCTCTTTCAGCTTTCTTTCACCAAAATATATCAAGGGGTCAATCTGCTGTTCCAGAAAAGGGCTGAAAGGGCCCAGCAAATCCCAAGGAGACTGGTGAAAGAGTCTCTCTCACTCCCTCCTAGTTTGGCCATGATGACCTACTACTGTGCCAGAGGTTGTTCTGTATTCTATGGTATGAAGTGCCACCTCTTCTGTACTACTTCCCCAAGTGGTACAAAATCATTTCTGGGGAGTGGAGCTCAAAAATTGCAGAATATAGTAGAAATGAGGGTGGTCATTCATGAAGATGGGTTGACAAGGAATGGTTCAGACCTAGTGAACTCTGATGTGGAGTGGCTATCAGAGCTGGCAAAAACACATGAGGGAAAAGCTGATAATCTCACCTGCCATGAACTTTGCTTCTCTGTGTAGACACCACTGTCGAGGGCAGATGTTTATCCAGGGGTTCTGTCTTCAAACACGCTTATATTGGTCTGGCTGCCAACGTAATAGCCAGCATGTTTCCTAAGTAATCTAATATGCCCATTATTTTGTAACTTCTACCTCCCTCCCATTCCTAATATTGCATTTATTCTGCGTCAGGAGTCTTTCTTGGGCTACTTCAGGAGGACACAGGGTGCTGCTAGCCCAGGAAGCAGCAATCCGGGGTGCTCAGCTACCTTAACAGTGGGAGATGCCAAGACAGAGGCCTGGCTCCCAGGCTCTGCAGACGCATGTGGATCCCTGAGCCTGTCCTCAAAGCCTGGTACTGCCTTACTCCGGATCTTACGGAGCACGCAGTAAAATCGACAGGGAGACGGATTGCTCCCACAGGCATGCCTGTCCTTTGCATGGATGCACATAGTCTTGAACTTCAGCCAGAACTGCTTACTGGTTTGTGTGAAGCTGACGTATGCCAACCACAACAATATCTTCTCATTGCCGAGTCCTTATTTTTACTATATTTCCAAGCCATGGGTAGGAGATAAGGTCCTAGCCGACAGTGACTAAGGCTCTGCTGTCTTTTGGGTCTGAGACCACACACTCCTTGCCTGCTGAGAAACATTCTCTAGAGGAGACTATTTATATCATTGACTAGAGAGATGAATGCTAATATCTATCATCTCCTATTCCAAAGAACCAGTTCCTTTCTGAAGACTTGTAGAATTACATCCCTTTTCTCTTCTGCCTACTTATTTTCTAAAGACAAGACAACCTCTAAGCATATGACCCTTTTTTCCTCTCACCAGAGAGACTAACAAAGTATATACTAAACAAAGTGTATATTGAAGCTATGCCTCATTCTATTTTATAAATAAGCTGTCTGAAGCATACTGAAATGCAAGAAATAACAAATACACATCTGCTTGTTTTTTCCACATACCAAATGTACACCTATAGCTCAGCTTAAGGGAGATTCTATAACGCTAATTGATTAATACATATATTATTATGCATTGAACATATATCATTAATATGATTTATATATATGTACATGTCATCAATATGTTAATACATATATCTCTAATAATATATGAGTCAAATGTCATAACGCTGAGAAGAACAGGTATCATTTTTCATTTACCTTGGACAAATGATTCCTTTTTCTTAAGGCAAGCTTCTAACAGCATCAATGCTTAACTTAGAATATATTAAACTGAAATAACACAATTCACATATTTTCAATTGATATTTATTATATGTACAGTTCATATTTTTCCAAAATCAATTTTGTCTCCTCCTTATAGTTTGTTTTTTTTTTGTTTTGGTCTTTTTCCTCTGCAGGGCCTTGTAACAGAGGAGATGTTCAAAACTACATATTAAATATTTGCATCTAGGTTGACTTTGCCACTTAACCTTGGTTCTTTACACTCTTGCTGTGTTTACTACCTCTGTCCTCTCATCTATCATCTCCTCAAATATTAATACTGCTCTTTATATCCAAAACCCCATATATATACACTTTAAACACTCTTACACTCTTCTTTCAAAATTTCCTTGAATTTTACAGGTCATATTTTTTGTCCTCTCCTTCAGGCAGTTGTGAAAAGTGTGATGTAAATCATCCATGGCACAACCTCCACAGACACCAGATGGTACTTTATTATTCTACTGCACAGCAGCTCATAAAAGTATTCACATAAATGTTTTTATGGCTATAGACTTGTATGGGTTGGATTTCATATTTCTTCCCTAATTTAATACATTTGTGCTGAATTAGCTCCTGATCTCTTTTGACATACTATTCCTCATCTGGCAACAGGTTTGAGCTAAAAGCAGATAAGATGTCAAGTCATTTGTTCCTTCAGGGTTGTCAGTCCTGGAAGAAACATTATTTAGTTGTTAAGAAATGTTAAATAAGAAATACATGTAAGGCATGATCCTGTGTGCAGCTTAAATTTTGTTCCTCATTTGCAGAAACAGCTCTTTTAAGATCTAATAGTATAAGATTAAAACTTTCATTATGGAAGATTTCCTTCAGACCTTCTCTAGCTATTACCCCATCAGCAGGAAAGCAAACACGCTACATCTGTTTCCTGTAGCTGTCACAGCCTGCTCGGAAAAGCAGACCACTCAGCCACTCTCACTCCATCTTTTAAAGCATCTTACACAACATGCCCTGTGAAGTGTGAGTAGGCCAAAACATTAGGAAAGAAATACCAGGGGAAGGATTGAAAAGGCATATGGCATGGAAGGTCAGCAGTAAGAAGCCCTAGAGTGTCACCATAGCTTTGGATAAGGGACCCAAAAGATAAAAGTTGGTAGCTTAGCAGCTTTGAAAATAGGGTCCTGTGAACAGGGCCTGGGGAAGGGAAGAGGCATTGCCTGGGGGACGTTTGCCGGAGGGAAGAGGAAACGCTGGCATGAGGACCTCGTACTCTGCAGTAGCAGGAGTAGCAGGAGGTGGGCAGTGAACTGAGGTGAGAGGAATTTGAGAATTGAGCCTGAGGGTGTTGCAAAATGGAAGGAGTGGACATAACAGGAGTATTAGACAAGCCTAACAACCCTGATCACTGTTAATGCCCTCCCCGTGTAGACGCAGACAAATGGTCTCCAAATGCCTTCTTCCTGGGCAAGTGGGTACTGACAGTGAGATCATGCACAGTAATAAATGTTTGCAGCAGCAGCTTAGCTGTCATTTTGGTAAGTAATCACTGGCTGATCAGCAATGGCTGAAACTATTTTACTCCAGGATGAGTGTTTTCTGTCGAGCAGCTGCTGCACTGGAAATGACTGACTGTCATTTCCAAAGTGAAGGCTCTAGTGACCTACCTGAATTGTTTTACTGTAAATTTACTCATGATTTATGTCAAAATGGCCCTATATTTCTATTGCCTGAAGCCTACTGGAGAAGTTTCATAATAAACTTGGACAAGCTGTCTGCTTGTGTTTTTCTCTGCCCTCTCCAGCTGATCATTATTGCAGCCCAGCTCTTTTGATATGGATTTGGCACATCACAAGACATACCCGTTCCTTTGACTTGTTCATTTTTTTTAGTCTAACGACTGTCTATGAGCTACTTTCCTGACAAACAGTTTTCACAAAATCACAAAATCAGAGAATGGTTGAGGTTGGAAGGGACCTCTAGAGATCACCAAGTCCAACCCCCCCACTCCAGCAGGGACACCCAGAGCACGGGGCACAGGGTGGCATCCAGGCAGGTTTGGAAGATCTCCAGGGAAGGAGCCTGCACAGCCTCTCTGGGCAGCCTGTGCCAGGGCTCTGGCACCCTCACAGGAAAGAAGTTCTTCCTCACATGGAGATGGAACTTCCTGGGTTTCAACTTGCACCCATTACCCCTTGTCCTGTCACTGGCCACCACCAAGAAGAGCTTGGCCCCATCCTCTTTACATCTTCCCCTCAGGTATTTTGTGCATGTTGATCAGATCCCCTCTCAGTCTTCTCCAGCCTAAACAGACCCAGCTCACTTAGTCTCTCCTCATACAATAGATGCTCCAGTCATCTTTGTTGCTGTACGTTGGACCCTCTCTAGAAGCTCCACGTCCCTGTTGTACTGGGGTGCCCAGAACTGCACCCAATACTCCAGGTGCAGCCTCATCAGAGCTGAGGAGAGGGGCAGGATCCCCTCCCTCCACCTGCTGGCAACACTCCTCCTGATGCAGGCCAGGATCCCTTTGGCCTTCTTGGCCACAAGGGCACACTCTTTTTAGTTAACAATATTTGAAGGAGGAAGTTTTTTCAGTGTTTTTTTTTTTTTTTTTTAATGAAATAGCTATGTTTTCTTGGCCAGAAGAGTGTGGCAGTACCTATAACCGAAGAATAACGATTTTAAAAATGTGTGCATGTTTCAAGACATTCTCTAAAAAACGCATGCCTCCTATTCACTATTTTCATGTGAAAAAGTAAGAACCTGTATATGATACACACAGATCAAATATGTATATAATATGTCAGATCAAAGTTCTTTCAGTAATGGTTTTAAGCTCGACATCTTGTGTTTTGGGAATAGACTTGCAGAACTCTCAGTCAATTACAGCTGAAGAGTGGTTTAAAAATCTATCACTTCTCTGCTACACTAAGTTAAAAAACGGAGCTCAGATGCAGAGGTTTAACATCTGCTAATGTGTCCAATGGGAACGCAGACTTGACACATGAGCAGGCATGCCAATGAATTAGTTGAGATTAACAGCTTGATCACAGAGGGAATGTCTACATAGCTACCACAGATGATGAGTCCAGGCACTGAGAACATAGGCCACACTGCCAAGACAGCCAAGGGAGTTTTCAGGAAATGCAGAGACAGATTTAGAGATCATTCTGGTAATCCTTGGGTGGAAACAAAAGGCTATCAAATAGAAAAACATTACCATATTATTTGCATATATGTTGCAGATGAAACAACGCATAAAATACTGTGTCCAAAGAGAGGGAGAGAAAAAGAAACTGAAAATAAAAGGCAGGAAAGTTACAAAAGTTGTTATAGATTCCTATAAATCACCCTAAGAGCTTGAGCTATTTAAATGATCAAAGATGAAAGGGCCCCTTGATGACAATTTGTAAATGCCAAAACTAGCTGTCAAAGGTGTAATGAGATTCAGTGACTGGAAGATGAAGCTAAGCTAATTCAGACCATAAATAATGCTCTCATTAATTATCTGTGTGCATGTTAACACTTGGAATAATCTCTCAAAGATTGTCCATCATTAAAAAAAAAAAAATCAATGTTAGATTTTTATTTGACAGACACGCTTTAACTCAGCAACATCTATTGGGCTTGAAGCAAGTTAATTCATGGATGTTCTGTGATCTATGTTACTCAAAAGGCCAGAGTAAATAAATAATTGTAAAGCTAGAATTAATCACTGAGCTCTTGAATTTATTCAATGCAAATAGATAAATTAATACCTCACAGTTTAGGTATGTGTGGCAAGTCTTACATATGGATTTGTTCAGCCTCCTCGCAACATCAAGATATCCTTTGCAGAGGCTATCTCCATCTTAGCAGAGCTATAGAAAGACAAGTTATAGTTAAAACAATTCTAAAAAGGTGATTTGCTTTCAAGATCAAAAAATCAGGTTGTCTTCCTCCTTAGTGAAGCTGTCAAATTCTATGCAAATGAAAAAAGTGTCTGGGAATAGGTTAATCATTACATTGAGGCCTGCTTTATCTAGAAATATCTGTCAGTTTAATAATTGCAAAATGGTGAGAATATATTTTAATTTTCTTTGTGATGTATTTTGGAGTGCTTAAATCTTCTCAAATCAAACAAGGCAGCAAATTAAAAAAGCACCATCTCAGACACAGTGTTGTGCATATAGTCACTAGATAAAGTATCGTGCTCTAGAAACAGCATTTTCTGAGAAAGGAGGTTGGTTACGTAACTATAATAGAGCTTAGTCTTCAGACCTCTTCAGACCAGTCACCAGTGGGGCTACACAGCTGCCCCATCTTTAAATCTGAGGAAACACTCATACATACCTTGCTAGATTGCAACCTCACTCCACAAAGACTTACATTTTTTTTTCCACTGTGCAGAATCCCATTGTCTTTAAATCTTTAAGAGGGGTGTGAACTATGTGGAGATGTAGGCTTTGGAATCCTGATAGCACTTCTGAGTAACCACCACTATTAGCTGAATCAAATCGTTATGAGAGAAGCAAAACAAAAGAGCTATTTCCTGTGATTTTTGTGCTCTATACTCGTCTCCTACTTCCTCTTCCATGGACCTAAACAGCTTGCAGGGCGAGTTGGTTTTGCGGTTGGTTCTGTGTTACCTGTGATGACTGGCAGGCCTGTAGCCAAACAGAACAGAAAACTGGCGCAGCCTTTCCTTTCAAGGGGGTCCTAATTTGGAGCATTTGTCTGCTGATTTTTAATAAACTTTTAAGAGCATATTAACTTTGTTTAAAAGGCGCTATGAGAATCTCCAATGACTGATGCATAAAGGATAAGATTACATAAAACTTTTAATTTCAATTTTAATTTTCTCTGGATTTTACTGTTTGATGGTTGTGTTTGCTTTCACATCGCCTTAAAATATTCTAAAGCCTAAATAAGTTATACCTATAACCTATTATGGCTATTTATATTTATTCCAATGAGTTTTAGTTTAAGCCTGCAAGAAACACAAGAGAATAACCAGCAGAAAGTTCCTTAACACATTCTTACCCTCCAGCATTAGAGTATATGAAGAACCTACCGCAGCTTGCAAGAGTGCAGTGAAATACTGTTAAAGAACAGTTTACATTTTCCTGAATCTTCACACTCAGTAAGGATGGAATGAGAAAAACAGAAAAGTTGCACAGAGGGCCTCATTGTCACTCAGCATAAACCAACTGAACGGCGCTGAACGGCGTGTGCTGACTGGTGCTGCAGTGCACCACTGAGCTGCCGTAACGCAGTGCATAGTGGACCATGACGAGATCACTAGAATCACTGAGTACTCTGACTCTGGCGAAGATCAGATGCTTGACTCTTGACCTCTTTGTACAAAGCTAAGTTTGAAGAGAAAGGAGTAGGTATTAGGAAGGTTTCTCAGTACGAGAGGTTTAGTTAAATTACAACCTGTATTAACTTTTAAAAGGGACTAGATTACTGATGCTTACTTACATTAAAATGTATCTGTAGAACTTGCTTTTCAGGAATATCTGAAGTGAATTGTTAAAATCTTCTTCTTATGAATAAATTTAAATAGACTACACAAAAAGAAGATCTCCGTTCCATGCAAGTCTAAAATAATCTGCTATGAAAGCTGTCAGCTGATGTGTTTTTAATCTTTTACTTTCCTTCCTACTATCTCTAGTAAGATATATTAGCAATCTTAGTTTTTCTTTTCATTTATTTTCTAATTTTAAAATTACATCATGGATAGCAGTCATTATGTCACCATTATTGCACAGTACTGCAACCTGTGAAATACCTGAATGTCTCCCATCAGATGAAACCGAAAATAACCTCTGACCTTCCATCCTCCAGAACTGCTTATTCCAAATAGTCATTTAAGCTGTTAAGAACCACGTCAATGTAATGGAATTGTTTGCATTTTACTGAAATCCCCAAGACTAAACTTACTAAATCTCTGACTAAGGCCACAGAAACGTTGCTGGTTCTTCTCCTCCCATTCCCGCTACCACCATCTCTGGCAAGTAGTAACTCTGGGGTCCTTGACCTCACCCTTCACAGTTTCCACAGGGGCTTTTTGCAGTTGTCTCCAGATACAGCTAAAAGATGGGCTGAGGTAGTAATCTGGGACACATACAAAATTTTCTTTGATTAATAAAGAGGCATCAAAGGTACCTGCGTGAGAAACAAGAAAGAAGGACTGTAGAATCTGGGTATACCTGAAACACCAGTTACGCTACCCTTCATGACTACAGCTGTGAAGCAAGAACCTAACTACTAATGCAGAACAACTCGTTCCAGCTAATGTTGTTAAGACATGTGGATTTGTGAGGGAAGAATAAAAAGGTTCAGCTGAGAAGCCAAGCTTGTGGTACCACTTCATCCTAGTTACCTCAGGCCACCCAGAATCAACCAAGGAACTTACAAGCAGGACTTGATATAACTGGTATTACCACTATCTATTATTTCTGTGGGGTAAAAGGAGTGGTTATAGTATCGCCAGTGATGCTGGCACTGTGAGAAAAAAATTCTTTATGAAGGAGAGTAACTAGATTGGTCAGAGCTTTAGTAGAGTTAGGGAGATAAGGGAGGGAAAAGCTTTATGATAAAAGATATTTAAACAGTGAGTCAAAAGATGTGCTTCTGGTACATGGGACATAAAGAGCTGCCTGAATAGTAGTAAGAGAATAAGCCAGCTTTGGAGTGCTAGGTGAGCTTAAGGAGACAAAGAAGAGGTGAAGCAGCAACACCTCCTGTATTGCAATATTAATTGCTGGACTAAAGGGAGAGAGAAATGGAGATCTAGAGATATTCTGGAGAGAAATGGTTGGGCTAAGCAGGACAGAGCTTGAAAGTGTGTTTTTATCAAAAGCAAAGAAACAGGGATTAGAAGGAGGAGAAAAAAAAAAAAAAAGGTAGGATAACTTGCCTTGAATAAAAACAGGAGGGAGAAAAAACGTGAGGACAAATTGCCCAAGGGCTATACTTGGTGAGATCCAATTAAGTACTGGACAGGGAATGGCCAGGCCTCAGTGTCATCATGAGGCATCATAACCATCCTGAACAGCATGTAGAGAGCCTTTTTAGTGAGGCAGGGGCACATGGCACTCCTCAACAGAACCTGAATGTCTTCAGCATTTTGATGAAATGTTTTGAGGGGAAAAAAAAAAAAATAAATAAAAATGGTGTTAGTCTGGGAAGGAATTGTGCAAAGAATCTCCAGTTCTCTTTTATAACTTGATTAACCTGGAAAGACTTGAACAAGCAGAAATCGCCTGTGTCATTTACACTATTTTTCCACAAATATTAGCTCAGCAAATCTAAACATTTGAAAATATTGAGTAGAACAAGTGCTTCATAAAGAAAATTCTTATTGCTATTTCGGGTGAGGGTAAAGAGTTAAAGTTGACTATGTAATTTACAACTGGCCTTTAAGTGAAACAGAAAAATGGTTTGCAGAAACTTGTTCCGTTTTACAAATACAGAGCAAAACAAACTAGCCAGGGCAGATGATAGGTAATGTAGAGACTTCCTGAATCACTGACACGCATTGAAGCTTTGTATAAAATAAATAAATAAATGTAATTAAGAGGCCTAACCCTAGTTTTTTAGAGGGTTAACTCTAGTTTGCATCTGCCGATGGTGCATAAGTACTTTTTGGGACAAGAAGCAGGAAGTATTTGTGGGTATGTGTAAAACACTAATAAAGCCAGATTACACATATGGTATTGCCTGGGAGTACCTTGGGGCGGGGTGCATGTAGTAAAGCTCCCACAGATTTAAATGCAGACTGCAGGTAGGAGCTAGTAAAGGAAAAAACTTTGAAAAAGAATTCAAGCGGCATTTTACTGAAAATATGTGACTGTATGACACGTTGACAGAAGTTATGCATATATGTGTACATGGGTCTGTAAAATATGTCTATCTGTGTTTGCAAAATATGCAGTCTTTTCTAAAACTTGGGGAATAGAAGGATAGAGCATTTTGAAAAGTCAGTGGGGTCTTGATTTTTTAACAGCAGAAGACTTCATGTGCAATTGGCAGTACTAACAGCTCAGCTTTTTTTTGTACTCATAGAAGTTAGTTAAATATATAGCATAACTGACTACAGGATTTATGTAAATTATTTTACATTAATTTATATAAAGATTAAAAAAGTGGTAAAAACAAGGATATTTCTAACTATCATTGGCTAGTATATTGGCAACTAAACCAAAGGAGCTACTGAGTCATACTATATACAATAGTCAATCATTAGTATGCTACCTAAAAGAGGCTGGCCTAATGTTTCCAGGTTGTTCCCAGGCACGTGGGCATTAGTCCCACTCTGAGCAGAAGCCTCGTCAGGACGACTACCAGAAGCGTTTTTCTGAAAGTGACAGAAAGTCTTCCAAAAACCAAGGCCACGCGGCCAGGAAAATTAACTTTAGAAAGGGTTTAATGCAGGATCCAGCCAAACTGGCTCTCAGAGTGACTGAATTTGACATAAAATGAAAGATGAGCCTCCTTGCAGGATGGCCCATTTTGTAACACTTGGTGTAACTGTAATTACCATAATGAGGCAACGATTAAAAAGCTGCCACCAAGCAAGGTGGCAGTATCGGTGGATTCGGAGAACAGCGCTAAAACATTACGACATGGTTATGGCTGGTAGTAATTAAAACAGCAGATTTGCCCTGAAGAGGCAAGAAAGGCAGCAAAGGGAGGGAGAATTCCTGAAGACAACAGCAGGTTGTTTGGGTCCCTCTGTGATCGTGTTTTTCACAGCAGCATCTCGGTGCCTTGTGCGTAAGTAGACCTCAAACCTCCTGCCTCAAGGTGTTAGGGGTGAAAGGAGCCTTTTAAAGGCAGCTCTAGGAGAACAACAGCAGGGGAAGCAAAACCGCGCGAGGTCTGTGCGCCAGCACCAGCCTCGGGAGAGCCGCCGGGGAGTCCCCCAGCTGCTGCTTGTTGAACGCACCTGCCCATGCCCTGTGTCCCATAGCCAGGGCTGCCCGGGCTCCTGCGGGGCAAGGAGGTCACCGGGAGATACCCGCCACCGGTGAGGAGGCACTGCCAAGCGGCAGTCCCTGGGCTCTTGCCTTAAGCCTGTCTCAGGCCTTACGTGTTCTTCTACTTTTTAGACCAGCAGCTCTGTCTGTAAGAATTTATTTTCCCCCAAAATTCCAATAAATCTGCTGTTGTGAGGGATAAATCCTGCAGCTTGCAAGAGATTGCCGCAGCACGTCACTAGGAGTCCTGTCACTTGGTCATGACACTATGGTTAGGAAAAAATTCTGCATGGAAGGAGTGGAAGCCCTGGCACAGGCTGCCCAGGGAAGCGGTGGGGTCACCATCCCTGGCAGTGTTCAAGAAACCTGCAGATGAGGTGCTCAGGGCCATGCTTTAGCAGGCATGGTGGCGGTGCCAGCTTTATGGTTGGACTCGATGATCTGGAAGGGCTTTTCCAGCCATAATGGTTCTACGAGCTCGCTTCACTGCTAGAAAGCAGGATTTTGGCAATACTGCCTCCCGCTCCCAGCGCCCCCG
>VZSV01000073.1:1165441-1232322 GCA_013398735.1 Nothocercus julius
TTTCCTTTCTTTTTTTTTCCTTTCTTTTTTTTTCCTTTCTTTTTTTTTCCTTTCTTTTTTTTTCCTTTCTTTTTTTTTCCTTTCTTTTTTTTTCCCCCCTAAATACTTTTAAGAACACTGCATGAACCGTACAGTATTTTTCCCACCAAAAATGTAGAAGAATATGAGCATTTTGTGATATTGCTGGGCGATTTCCCCCCTCTCCCTCCCATAGGCTTAATTAATTAAATACTCATAAAAAGTGTACATCTCAGAAACTTAAAGAAAGGAGATAAACACCAAGATCTTGTTTTACAGGTGAGGAAGTAACTATTAAGAAAAAGTCATATCTAGATTTCTTATAAGGACCACAGTGAATGTGGCGTTTCCAGCTCTTGACTGTTTTACACTGTCTTAAAGCATTATGTGTCTTAACCTCAGCGCTGTTGTAGAATTGTATACATAATATTTATATTGTTGTTATATTGTTGCAAACCATGACTTGACTAACCTGTGAGTCTAAAGACTCTACTTTAAAAGTGGAATTACAGAAGCTTCATCAATCCCAAAGAGAGAGGCAAAGGCAAATCCCAAAGGCAAAGAGAGAGAAGTTAAGTGATGGCTAAGTGAGATGTAGAATACATGTTTCTGTGGGAAAATGCATGCCATTTTTTATGCATATTGGATATGCTCTATGTTATATTATATATTAAACATACGGAGAAAAAGGCATGCATTTTCCCATATTATATATATATAATATATAAGCATGTGTATATGTACATATTTATTTTAAATGAGGGTTATTCTGTGCAGATACTCTTAGAATTATTCCTTACATTAACTAATCTCTTAACTGCTCACTTATTTAAAAGAGAAATTAATTGATGTTTTGGTGTGACGGGCAATGGAAAAAAAAGGAACTTGTGTTATTTCAGAAACCCTGGAATAAGACTCTATTAATAGGTAACTTTATTCATCACGTGAAACCAGTTTTACCAATGGAATAATTAAGTAATGATCAGATGTAATTTATCGTCTGTAGTGGATTTCCTTAATGAGAAAGGATACAGTTACCTTTTCAAGGGCAAGAGTACACAGAGAACTGAAAATGCTTAGGAAAACTCTTTTCTGACAGGGCTGATATCAATAGAAACTGAATCTTCCGTTCAGTGTATGATTTGTATCATTGAAAAGAGCTCCCGATGAAAATTTCTTTTGATAATCATGAAGATTTTGAAACACAGCTAAGCTTCATAAAGCTAGAGCTCATAGATTTAATGGGAATTTGAGCATGACTTTCTAATTCTTGGTGGATGTGTGGATTTGATACAATTAGAGAGAAATGCTACATCTTCTGCATCCTTATATTTTTTTCCTGTTTTTCTTGGAAGCCAAGGTTATTCTGTAGTAAGACTTTAATTTGTTGGGATATTAAAATAGTTTTCAAGAGAAGGCATCTTCCCTGCTGCTATATTTTACAAATGGAGCTGATAAAAAAAAAAAAAAAATAGAAATAATGACTATATTGATGTATGTTTTATAATATTTACAAGGTCTCTGCATCATAATTTACAAGGTCTCTGCATCATAAGGAGGATTGGGTTAGAGATTATTTAGGCAAACTGGACACCCATAAATCTATGGGCCCAGATGGGATGCATCCAAGAGTGCTGAGGGAACTGGCAGGGGTTATTGCTCAGCTGCTCTCCATCATCTCTGAGAGATCATGGAGGGTAGGGGAGGTGCGTGAGGACTGGAAGAAACCAGTGTCACTCCAGTCTTCCAAAAGGGCAAGAGGGAGGAGGCGGGAAACTACAGGTCGGTCAGCCTCACCTCTGTCCCTGAAAAGATGATGGAGCAGCTCATCCTAGAGACCATCTCTAGGCACGTGAAGGAAAAGAAGGTGATCAGGAGTAGTCAGCGTGGATTCACCAAGGGGAAGTCATGTCTGACCAACCAGATAGCCTTCTACGATGGGTTGACTGGCTGGATGGACAATGAGAGAGCAGTGGATGTTGTCTCCCTTGACTTCACCAAGGCTTTCAACACTCTCTCCCATAACATCCTCATAGGAAAAATCGAGAAGTGTGAACTGGATGAGTGGACAGTGAGGTGGATTGAGGACTGGCTGGATGGCAGAGCCCAGAGGGTGGTGATAAATGGGGCCAAGTCTAGTTGGAAGCCTGTGGCCAGTAGTGTCCGTCAGGGGTCAGTACTGGGCCCGGTGCTGTTCAGCTTGTTCATCAGTGACTTGGACGAGGGCACAGAGTGCACCCTGAGCAAGTTTGCAGATGATACCAAACTGGGTGGAGTGGCCGACACCCCAGAGGGCTGTGCTGCCATTCAGAGAGACCTGGACAGGATGGAGAGTTGGGCAGAGAGGAACCTCCTGAGGTTCAACAAGGACAAGTGCAGGGTCCTGCACCTAGGGAGGAATAACCCCAGGCACTTACACAGATTAGGGGTTGACCTGCTGGAAAGCAGCTCTGTCTGTGGAGAGGGATTTGGGAGTCCTGGTTGACAAGTTACCCATGAGGCAGCAATGTGCCCTCGTGGCCAAGGAGGCCAATGGGATCCTGGCCTGCATCAGGAGGAGTGTTGCCAGCAGGTGGAGAGAGGGGATCTTGCCCCTCTGCTCAGCTCTGGTGAGGCCGCACCTGGAGTACTGGGTGCAGTTCTGGGCACCCCAGGACAAGAGGGACGTGGAGCTTCTAGAGAGGGTCCAGCGCAGGGCCACAAAGATGATTAAGGGACTGGAGCATCTGTATTATGAGGAAAGACTAAGCAAACTGGGTCAGTTTAGCCTAGAAAAGAGAAGATTTAAAGGAGATGTGATGAACATGCACAAGTACCTCAGGATCTGAATGTAGGGAGGATGGGTCCAAACTCTTCTCTCTGCTGACTAGTGACAGGAGAAGGGGTAATGGGTACAAGTTGAAACCCAGGAAGTTCCCTCTCCATGTGAAGAACTACTTTCCTGTGAAGGTATCAGAGCCCTGGACCAGACTGCCCAGAGAGGTCATGGAGTCTCCTTCTCTGGAGATCTTCCAAACCCGCCTGGATGCCACCCTGTGCCGTGTGCTCTAGGGGTCCCTGCTTGAGCAGGGGGGTTGGACTAGATGATCTCTAGAGGTCCCTTCCAACCTTAACCATTCTGTGATTCTGTGATTTGCTGTGTGGTACAGAACAAAAAATCAGCCCTCATGCTTTGATGGTTACAGTAGATGTACAAGCCAGGAATCCAAAATCCATCGTGATGCCCCTCTTCTTCCCTTATCATGAAAGGGAGGCATCAAGGACTTCAGGATGGGGTCTGTAGTACAATTAATTGACTGCTAGGGAGTTATTAAGAATAGGAATACCATCTTAAAACAATTGCCAGCAGAAAAGATAGAACGACCTAGATTGGGATCATGTTCCGTAAGGGCACGTTCAGTTACTAGCTGCTCTTCTGGTCTTAACAGCTTTTTCTCTTCCCCCCTTTCTCCCCTTGCTTCCCCTTGGATTTTTGTATGTCTCAGCTTTCCCATCTGTAAATTAAGCACAGTGATAGTGACCTAAGTAAATCTATATACTTTTGTTGGATTCATCAAGGTCATCTGCAAAATGTCATTATGGTTTGGGCGCCTACAAGATGGGTGAAAATTGGTTTGGCTGGGAGACAGTTGTTGGACTCTATGTGGAAGCTGGTGACATGCAGAGTGCTGCCACTGTCTGTTCTAGCGTGTGTCCTGTTTTACATCCTTAGCCATGACCAGGAAGGTGACAAGCTCTTACATCTAAAGTTTGCAGATGACTCCAGATGGCAGTGGGACAAGGGTGGAGTGGTTGATGAGCTTGGGAGCTGGGTGCTCATTCAGAAGGGCCTAGGCAGGTTGGAGTGGGCTGGCTGGAACTTCGGGAAGCTCAGGAAGGACGAATGTGAAGTCCTGCACCTGGGAAGGAAGATGTCCTGGCCATGAGGCAGCCTGGGGCCTGCTGAGACACCAGCCCTGCTGGAAAGGGACAGGGGTCTTGGTGGGCTGTGAGGCAGCCCTGAAAGCTATTGGCATCTTGGACTGTTCAGGGACACAGCCAGCCGGCCAGGGAAAGGGATTCCCCTTCACTTGGCACTTGTCAAAAGGCATCTAGATTATTTCATTCAGTCCTGTGCCCCTTAATACATAAAAGAGGTTGATTAACTGGGGCGAGATGAGTGCGAGGACACCAGGATGCTTTGGGGCTGGAGCAGAGGCTGGGGCAGCTGAGCTGGTGCAGCCTCGAGGACAGGCGGCCTTTGAGGGAGCTACGAGCCCCCGCAGCACCTACCAGGGGGCGTCAGGAAATTAGCAGGGCAATAGGCAGTGATCATAAATGAAATGGGCAGGCTCTGGCTAAGACGTAAGAGTGGCTAAGACGTAAGAGTAATATTTTTCTGTATGAGGGTAGCCAAGCAAGGCAACAGGTTGCCCACTGAGTCTGTGACGTCTTTGGAGGTTTTCGAGGCCCCGAGCAACCTGCTCTCGCCTCGTAGCCGATGCTGCTTTGAGCAGGGGACTGGGCTGCGTGGCCTCCAAAGGTACCTGCAGTGAGACTGACTCGCCGGTGCTGGATTTCACCTTATACTGTCCTCGCAGGGGGATGACCACACAAACACTAACAACCCCTTGGTGTTTTCTGCCTGTGCTGTGTGCAGAAGTCCTTGAACAAACCTGCAAATGAAAATGTTGCTCTTTTTTTCTGCCTCTTTTCCCTTCTTGTGTTGATGTATTAGGAAGGAACTTGCCTTGAGTAAAGAATGGCTGTACAGACTTTAAAGGAAGGAAAGAATTTAAAGGAAGAACAGAGTACCCAACATCTTCAGTCATTTTTTTTTCAGTGTGCCCCTCTAGACTGCTTCTCATTCAGTGCTGCTTGCCGTGTTGTCTTCCAGCCTTGAGCTTGATGCTGCTTGGTGTGAGAAAGGGGGGCAGAAAAAGAGATTAAGTGCCTTTATGGCAAATGGATTGTATGTGCACTATATTAATTAAAAAAAAAAAAAAAGTGCAACTCCATGATCTTATTAGTGCCATAGCTGATAACAGAATTCCCTCAACTGAAACTAAGGTGGGCCTGGATTCATATGCCAAGAATTAGACTTCATATTTATCTTCGGTTTGAGGTAATATAGTTCATTTTTATTCTGCTACTTATTATTCAGGTGTTTCGTTTTATTCTTAAATTTGTTAACAGATGTTAGGTATTTATTAGCTCAAATCTACACTAAAAGAAATGATGGTTCACTTGATACAACCTTCCTCAATAGCTTCCAGCATGTGATGGTAAGCTGCTATAATATAAATGCCTGTTTCATTCACACCCTATGTAGTATAAAAATATCTAATTTAAGAAGTCAGTCACCTATGGTTCTAAGGAATAGTCTTGTACAGATAACAAATTGTTCTCTGACTTTTTTTGGGTTGAAAGAAGGGGGTAGAATGGAGCTGTCTTGAGGAATAGGAAAAAATAAATGGAAATTAACCTTTGTTCTTCTACACTCTTTTCTCTCCTTGCTTTTATGCACCTCTGAAAGAGCCTATATATCACATTTCAGCCAGATTTGCTTCCCAGCAGGAGTTTTGTGGCAATAGACTGTACAAGGCTCTATTAGGCATTACACAGCCATATTCAGTAGTTTACATGGACACAGGAGTATTTTAGATATTTACAAGCTTTGTGTTTACAGAGTTCTTTATTTTTCATTTTCAGGCTTGCAGAGCTTCAGAGAAGTGATTTCCCAGCTTGCCTGCACTAAGCTTTCTCCACGAGGCAGTTCCTTGGATATCAATCTGCCAGTTTCATCTTTTCTGTTTTCTATTAAGAAATGCTTACTGACTCATTCTTTCTGCTCCATTAGGAACAAAGAACCTTAATGTGACTGCAGTTATAATACACATTCCTTTTGAAAGAAAACGTATGTAGTCTTTGCAATTCTTAGGTTTGCAGAGCAGAAAAACTGGGCTGTGTGTCTCTTCTGGGCTCAGTGGATATTCTGCCATGAGGTCTGAACACTGAGCTGCCCTGTAGCTTTGGAGGAGTTTGCATCAGTCTTGTTTTTGTTGCCTTCTGACTATTGTACAAGTAATGACTTTCAGAAGATAGTTCCTATGAAGTTGAAATGCAGATGGTGATCATTATTTCTGCCTTTTTAGTTGAAAACTGCTGATCTGCTATTTATCTCATAATTAGAGGAAACTATCAAACAGAATCTGCAGTGCAGCCACAGCTGGGATTCTTTCTAGTCCTCTCTGGTAGCAGGATAATCCCAGTGTTGTCATGAGAGGACAAACTGATTTCACGGAAAGAAATGCTGCCCCCCTTTCCTGGTCTTTGGGCAAGTGCAAAGGTGACTAATTTTCGTGCTAAAATTAGTTTGTCATGGAACTTGTATTTCAGTCTTATCAATACCAGGGCAGCAGACTTTTATAGCGGCGTCAATGCTTCTAAGTTTTTATAATCTGTTTTCAGACATTGCAGACCCTGGTTCCTCTGCATCTGCTTTCATGGTCATGGATGAGTGCTCTTGAGGAAAAATTTGAAGTAGATTTTGGAAGCCACCTCATGAGATTGTTTCACATGTGACAGGTTTCTGGTTTCAGTTCCATTTCAAACCTGCTTTCACAGAGTTTTCTTCTGTGTGAGGAAGACTGTCCTGAAAAATTTGATTTTAATCTGAAATTTACTGTAATTCCATAACTTTGGAATTCCATAAATTTGGAAATACTCTTTTAAACCATAGATTATCAAAGTCCTGCTGCAAAGGTACATATTTATTGAGGTTCTTAGATAATTATATGTTAAGCTGAAGTAACATCTCTTCAGCTCTCGTGATGCTACTTCTGTAATGCTGGGTTCAGTTTTGAGCCCCCAGTACAAAAGAGAGAATGAAAAATTGGATGGTGTCCTGTGAGGGTTAGAGGGGTACCACATGTGAAAGAGAATTGAATTTGTTTAATGTTAGGAAGAAATGGCTTCCCTAAGATGGGATTGTAGAGAAGATGGAGCTAGACTTTTTTTCTCCATCTTCAGTGATTTTCAGAACTCGAGTGGAAGGGGATCTGAGCAACTTGGTCTAATCTTGATGCTAGACCTGTCTTGAATGTGTAAGAAAATATCCATAGGTACTACTTAACATTATCAGTGACTTCTATGGTAATGGTTTAAAGAATACATAATAGAATTTAAAATAATTTTCAAGATTACATAATAACAAATGTTCTAAAATTTAACAGCCATGAAAATCAATGGGAAAAAAAACATGTGGGTTACAAATGCAAAATCAGTCATACACTGGTAAGTGAATTAAATTGTTTACCGTAGTCTTCATGTAAGTACTTTCATTTTAACTTTGTTCCTATGTGTCTTAACAGGAGAGTGAAAGCTTTCTCTTCCGTGCATGATGCTGCATAGAGAGTAGCATTCTTTATTTCTGTGGAGGGTATAGCAGGAACTCTCTTTGCTGACAGAACATTCGTCTAAGTAATTAAGAACTGAAAACAAGCCTGGGGAGCTTCCAGACATATTAGTGCAATGTGTTAAGTCAGCCCTTAAGGCATTCTTAAGTGAGAAAGTGCATCTTTTTTCATGTGAATAACTGCACTGTTCAAATGAGAGAAATCATCTCCATGGTCAGGACCCCAGCACTGGGTCTGTGTCCTTCCACTAAGCAATTCTTGTACTATTTGAAACATGTCACTGTGAGCTAGATCAAAAACGGAGAGGGGATGAAACTTTTGCAGCACGGTTATACATTTTATTAGTATTTGTAAGGAAAGAATTTTAAGCTAATTATTGAACTAGGTTCCATGTATGTTTAAAAGCCTGCAGCATATATTTAAACAAAAAAAACAAAACAAAACAAAAAAAAAGGAGGCTTTTAACTTACTCTTAGAGATGAATTTGGAAAAAGTGCTGAAATTTCCACAGGTTAGTTAAAACTTTTCATCTTTGAAAAATCTAAATTATGATTAAAATTTTAAAAATAGGCTTCTCTAGAGACTGTAATTGTTGCTTTTTTTTTTTTCTTTGTTTTCTTTTTGCTTGATTTGAATATGGCTAAATGCATTTGTGAGTAGGGACATTCTTTTTATCTCTACAGAAATAAGGGGCAATGAGAGAGACTTTAGGAAGGGTGAGATACAGTGGAAAAGTGAAGTGTTTTGTGAGCTAGAGGCAGAGGTTGCACATGAGTTTAGGAATCCTTCTTAAGCTTTGGCTCTGAAGTTATTTGTTCATGAGTAGGAC
This sequence comes from Nothocercus julius, assembly GCA_013398735.1. Lineage (NCBI taxonomy): Eukaryota > Metazoa > Chordata > Aves > Tinamiformes > Tinamidae > Nothocercus > Nothocercus julius. The sequence goes on from VZSV01000073.1 coordinate 1,173,686, forward strand.
TTGGTTGGGAACTAACAAAGCTAAAGATCATTTAGAAGGCGATTTCACAAGTTTAGAAAATTGGAAGCTTTAATGAATTGTCTCACCATATCCGGACCCTCCACTTCCAGAATTGTCATCCTTCTTGGCCTACGTGTCCTCATGATTTCCATGAACGTACCTGACATACGGGAGGAGGAGGAGGAATTGCCTCTTCTGGTCTACAGATGCTTTTTTGAGGGACTTGCTTTCATTCACTGGCACCTTTTCTGGAAGTGATTGATTTGTCCTCTGCATGTTCTGTGAACTGCTGCGAGCACAGAATATTTTTGAAATTAGCACCAGTGCACTATCAGGAGAGAAAGAAAAGATGCAGAAAGGTCCTGTATTGACTCTTCCAGTGTCTCATGTAGCTTTTAGAAACTTACTTTTCCCTCACAACCTTGCTCTTAGTTGTTTCTTTTTGATACTTTACTTGGAATGGAAATGTTTCTGGGCGGAGTATGTGCATTGCCTAGTACAGCAGATCCAGTTTGTCCTTTTAGATGTTGCTGTAAAATCCCTACTGAATACTGCTTTGGAGAGGGAAGGAAGGAAAACTCCTGTATATTCCAGGCCTTGCACTCTGCCAGGGTGTATTCTGGGCCAAAGTATGAAAATGGTTTCATTCTTTAGCCTAAAACATGAGTCTTAGCTTTAGAGGAGAGAGGAGAAAAGCTTAGGTGCTCATGCAGATTCCTTGCTATTACTTCACTGTCCTCAGGAGTGGGGAAAGCAAAGCAGACTCAACCAGTGATTTTGAACTCTGTCTTTCAGAAAACCAACCAACCAACCAATTCCTATGTTTAAAGTGTATAGTTAGAACTTTAAAGTGCTTTAAGAACCGTTTTAATCTTTTAATCTCTTTTAACCCATTTTTTTTCTCTTTCATTTTTTTTCTCTTAGGAGAAAACAAAAGATCTTTAAAGCTAGGCAGAGGGCAGATGAAATAGGGAAAACATAGTGGTTGCTATGGTTGCTTCTTTTCAAAGTGACTGTAGGGGCTCCTTATATGGTCCTACAAATTAAAACAATATAAGCAGAAGTGGTGTATTCCAAGAGAAAAATGACTGATGTGCTGACTAAGCTGACAAGCTTAGTAGGTATTAGGTGCTGGTGTTTGTGATTTTCAATATTAATTTGCAAATGGAAAAAACCTTGTTAATACTGATAAGCTTCCTGGAGGTTTTCTCCTTCCCTCCTACATGAAGATTTTGAAGCAGAATATTTGGCACAAGCAGGCACTGAAATAACATCTTTTAATAATCTGGCTGTAGCTGTCACAAGGGGAGCTGCAGAGTACCAAATAGCTTCATCTTTATTCAGCTGGTGTGTTGCGAGAATTACAAGAAATGGCTCCAGTGCTTAAGGGCTGTGTACATAAAAATCTGGACTAGATGTAATTTGAAGCTAAGAGCCAGGCACATTTCCTTGTGTCCACAACAGTATTAGCTAATAGGTATGAGCTTCGCCAAATTAAAAAGGCGTGTCTGAAAATCTGGAAATGATGTTCATCTACAAAACACATTTTCTTTTGCAGGAGTTTTTTGGTCTTCTGAGGGCACAGTGGATACGCTAGAATGGATGCAGAGGAATTCCCTCCCCCTCCTCCAGAAGGTAACTAATATAATTAATGTATTTAAAATCACTTTCTTAGTAACAGAAGTGATTATTTTTCAAACAATGTTTTTACCTTCCCAGCACTCCCTCATCCCATATCTCCTTGGAACTTGCTGATACTCTTGGGGATTTTTGAATCCCCCAAGATTCAAACCTCTTTTTGAACCTCTGTTCAAACCAAGTGCCTTCCTGGAATATAAATTCCCAGCACGTATCCTGCCCCATTCATTGAACTGCCTCACTGGTGTTACAAGGGCGTGACAGCGATGAAGTTGCCTCTACTGGGGCGTGTGTGCTTAACCTGGGGTGACTATCGAGGGCAGTAGCTGAAGGACCTTCCTTTGAAACCGTCCCTCTCACCCTGAGCCTGCAGCTCAGGGCTCAGGCTGCCTGCCTCCCTATGGGAAGTGGGTGCTGGGCCTTAGTGTGGCTGGAGAACAGGAATTTCTGGAAAGCTGCCACTTATATTAGACTGTGGAAGCGCTTAGGTCCCCTTTGACTGCAGTACAGTAGTAGGTATATGGCCACTAGCAGAGCCCAGAGTTCAGAATATATAAATGCAAAGTGTTCTTGATTCGGAGTTATGCCTGTTGTAAAGGAGCATCACCTACAGCTTTTATTTGGTCTGATTTCCTGTAAATACACCTTTCCGTGCTGTTTGAGATTGTGTCTTTTGAATCTTAAGCATATCAAAGCATATCAAGCTTTTGATGGTTTGAGCCTGGGAGGCTTGTTAGGAGAAGTAGTCTGATATAACTATAACAAAGAGTTGATTGTGGAGACAGTCATTTTGTAGACTTGCAGTTGAACCTGGTAAAACTGCTTTTATTTAGCTAAATTTGCTAGTATAGTTTGCCAAGATAATGACTTTTGTAGTCCAATATATTTCTGACTTATCCCTGTTATAGAAACTTTTACATTTGATTTGTTGTGGACACAATACCTATAAAGTTTTTTAAATATGAAAATACTAGACACTCCCTAAGAAAGTGGGAATGTAAATGAAGCAGGAAGTTGTGAAATCAGCTTCTAATGGGAAAGACATATTTCTGGCCATCATTATTGATGGTTTTGTTTATGTTCTGAGATATCATTGAATATTGTACTGACAAAATGTGTTTCTTTCCCTTGACTCAATCCACATGGTCAGGACTCTGATTTTTTTTCAGTCTGTATTATTTCATGGTAGTTTTAGTGTGAAACTATCCTTATCTGATTATTTATCTACAAAGAATGTATTGCTATGGGGGAAGAGTCATCCTTAAAGAATCGCTATTTCCACTTGAACAGGGTCTGGCCTTGTTTGAAGACAGCTAATAATTGTGGCACCAGCTCCAACTAGATGAAGCACGTGAGATTCATATCATATGAGTCATATCGTATATATATATCAAGCATTTCATATACGCAAACTTGGTTCCACCTGTTACAAAGGGTTTTTGCAGAGAAAGAACCTAAATTCTGGAATCATATTGAACTATCTTATCCTAAATTTTTGGTATTTTCAAACATATCACTCTTTAATATTCTGGTTAAACTTATTTAACATAAATTGAGATATTTCTCAAGATACGTTATCTGATTTTTATCACTAATCTCAAAAAATTTTCTCTAAAAATTACTGGAACTAGAATCTTTTCTGACTTTACCAATACTAATTTTCTTGAGAAGTCTTACTAATAGAGATAATATCACTGATATTATGCAGAATATTTGTAAGCATTTCAATCATTACTCTTGAGTATAGTTTTGTTCATTTATAGATATTCCCCATAACCCATTTTGCAGGTGGGAAATAGGTCAGAATTTTAAGAGCAAATACAGGTGGACATTTGCATATCTGAGTTAATAACAGCAAATCAATCCTATTCCTTTTTTCCTTTAAGTGTTTTTTTCTATCTGTATGTGTACACCAGCCATCAAGGTATCTTCTCAGAAAAGATGAGCAGGACCTGCCTGTGCCAGTGAAATGATGGGCAAATTACTGCAGTAAGTTGCCCCAGGTTGAGTGCCCCACTGTGTACTGAGTGCAGAAGCCTCTACAACACTGCAGATATCTTTTCTGCTGCTGCATAAGGATTATAAAATCCTGAACTGTGGCTCCAGATCACATCATTAAGTATTTTTCAGAAGTTATTCTGATTTCATGGATTTTTTTTTTTCATTTTCCTGTTCATTTTCTTCACAGATATGGTTTTAGTGATGAAAGTCATTTGGGTTCTTCTCTGTTCGAAGTATAGCCTGTGTGACGAATCTTAACTGTGTTCTTATTTATAGGGTTTCCAGTGTTGATTTTGGACAAGTAACTTCACCAGATCTGTTTGTGCTGATGTCAGTATATACAAAGAGGAAAAATGGCAGTAAACTAAATTTACATTAAATAGTGTTTTTTCATCAATTGTAATCAATGAAAATGAACAGCTAAGGCCAATGATAGAGCTTCCTCTGCCAGTCCTTGACAGAAAGAAGCATTCTTATGGAAAATAAATATTTTTTCCTTTTTTTATTTCACTAATTATGCTTATTATTTGCCTCTTGCCTATAGCAGTCTGTTCTTGCATCTTTAATTGCATAGTGACAAATTTATGCTAGTTAATTCTCCTGGAGCAAATGCAAGCTTTGAATAATTTTACAAAATTAAATACCCTTACGCTGCTTCCTCCAGAATGTTTAAAAAATGAATTCCTATTTTCCTCATGATTAAGTGTTGTCATTTATATATTTTGAATCAATGTATGTATTAGCACCCATGGAGCAAGGATGGGGGAGTTCTCAAAGGTAAGGTTGGATTAAGAGCGTAATCAAGAAACTGCTTCCAAAATTGACACTTGTGATGATAGTGCTACCTTTTCTTCACTCCTTCAGTCTGTATGTGCATAAGAATTTATAAACAACTTGCTGGAATTTAAGACTTCATATATTAAAAAAATCAGTATTTTATGAAATAAAATACAGGAGGATGAAAATGGTAAGTCCTTTCGTGGCTGTAAGTTACAATTATGTTGTCACTGATGGCTGCAAAGGAATGTACTTCCCAAACCCACGTAGACAAGATGGGCTGTGGACTGCAGATTTTGCAGGAAGGAATTTTAAATGTCTTTCTGTGCTCAGTAGGAATGGATACCTGAGAAACAGCTCCTTGCCTGAAGGAAGTGGGGAGTGAGTTCTTGTTTGACAGGTTTCTGTCTTTATACTTTCCTCTCTGAAGAGGTCTCCTTTTCATTACTCTTGGTACCTGGCAGAATGAGTCACAGGATTAGGAATAGTTCTCACATATATTGTCTATACCTCTCAGCTCAGTCCTCCTAAAGTAAGTTGTTTTTTATGGCAATCATAGGACCTAGAATAGATTTTAATCTTTGCTTTGTAATCGAGTTAATCAAGAGGTTTGTTCTAGTAACTAGTTTTTTAACAGTGGTATATAGCAATACGGTTCTGATAGATAAAAGATATATTTTATCTATAAAAGATAAAAGATTTATTTATAAAAGATAAAAGATATCTTTTACAGTGATTGCAAAAGCATTCTGCACACCTTTGTGCTTCCTAGGGTAAAACGGATTTCTTTGCTCCTGATATGGAAAGTCATAAATCAAAGAGGCCAAGGACTTAAATCTGGATTTCCTGCATGTGATCAAGTACTGTGTGTCTGGGCTTTTGTGTATGTTCTGGTTGTTTGCCTGCCAGCCTCAGCATACTAAAATAGTCATAGTTTTCTGTCCTTCAAAAGGTGTATGGAATCTGGAGCTTTCCAGATAAAGGTTAGATATCCTTTCATAAAAGTTCTCATTAGGAAGAATTTGAATATTCCAACAAAAAAGAAAGTTTAGAAAAATCCTTGAGTGGCTCTAATCAAGATGCTGTTGAACAGCTGCTGTATTTTGTTTGAGAGAGAACTTTCTTTGCTAGGTAAACTAGAACTGCTTTCTCTTTTGTGTCCTACATCTTATTTTCAGATTACTTAATTACCTTTTATCCTGTCTAGTGATAATTTCATAGTTTGTTTAGATTTTAACTGTTTTAAATAACTGTTTTTGTGACTGGGACGGTTAAATTGGGGCTTCTATAGTTCTAACAAGAAAATAATGTGGTCCACATGATGTTTCATGGCTTGCTTTATGCAGAAAATTAGGTTGCATTTCAGACCAGAGTAAAATAGCAAGTCATTCCTCAGCATGATTGGGGAACTGAAGTAAGGCTGAGATAAACACCCTGCTTACATTAAGTTGCAGCTATGAAGGGCTTAGGCTATAGGGCATTGTTTATTGGGCATCTCTATTTTCAGCATACAGACAGATACAAATGATGGTAAAAGAAGAGCCAAGATTTCAGAAGAATGAGAACAGAATATGAATTGTAGTTATGAATGGTCCCTTGTTTTTGAAACTGGCTGTGGCTTGTTGGTGTCTGACATCCCATTTGTAATAGAACAATTTATTTATTTTTAAAGATCGCATTACTCTCAGTAAAGGAAAATGCATTGGTTAACATAAGGATCAATTATTTCATATAACAATGCAGACAAGCTGTATAACAAACAGTAACAAGAAAATTCAGATTGCAAAAATGCACCAGTGGTGTCACTTGTCACTCCTAATTACGTCTTTTTTCTTTTTCTTCTAGCCAAGCAAATCTGACTGTTGAGGAAAACAACAAAGAGAAATAGGTTAATTATTTCTGTTTTTAGTATCTGCAAGGCAAACATAGTTTATGCAGATGTAATTACATCCTCTCTACTTTAAAGTAATCCAGTAAAGTCCTTGCTAGATATTTATGATTTGTTAAATGATCAGATGTGATTCAGCAACACAGTGTTCTAACTGACTGGCATCTTCATTTTGGAAGTATATGATGTTTCCTTTCTGAATACAATCTGTCTTTTTTTAGTTAGTTTTTATTTCGCAATAGTTTTTTTATTCACTCTATAACATGACTTTAGTGCCGGACTTCAACTTGCACAGCAGTGTGCAGGAACAAGTTCCAGATACGTTGGCTGAAAGGAGCGATTGATGGTGAAACAAAGAGGGACTAAGGGATGTCAACAAAACTTCATCTCTAGTTTGGGATAATTAATATTCTCTGTTTAAAAGACAAAGGAAAAAAACGTAAAAGAAATAATGCTGATTGAGCATTGCTGCAAGAATATTTATGTAAGCTAAGCCCTGAAAATTGAATTGAATAGCAAGCCAGCATATAAGGAGATACATGAATTATTTTTTCTTTCTTTTGCCTTTTTAGGATTTGTAACTTGCATTGAACAGCCAGAACAAATTGCTGCCAAGTAACAGAGGGAATTTTTTTGTTACTTCCATATCACTGATCCTAGCAAATATTCGCTAACTGTGCCCAAAACCTCTGTAATGTTTACATAGACAGATTTACTTTTTTTTTTTTATACATTCTTCTGTGTTGTGTACTAGTTGTGTAATAGTACTTACTAGTAAAAACTCTTTTTGCATTAAGACAAGTTAAATGAAATTTCTGAACTATCAAATGAAGTATTTATTAGGTGCTACTTTCTTTCTCTGAAGAGAGGAACTGCAATTATGCCTTAGCAAGTGGAGGAAAATCTTTTGGAAAAATATTTGAGCGGAAACAAATAACAACAACAACAAAAACTCCAGTCCTTCACATAGATTCTTTCCAGGAAACCAAACCTTGCTTGGTTTCATATAAGTGAATAGAGAAGATGATTTAGTGTGTCTAAGTAAGGTCCTTGCAGGAGTGATCATTATTAGAATAATCTATTGTTAAGATCAATATCATTGCTTAGAGGATGAAATGCTGGAAACTGTGCACATTCCAAGTGGGACCATCTTTAAGTAAAATCTTGTGCTGTTCTTTAGGATATAGAGCAGCACTGCTGTAGTTGGTGAGCTACAGATCTTGCAGTTATTCCCAAGAATGGTTGATGCTAAAGTGTAGCTGTATGTTCTGTATCTGACCTTGTTTTGGACACACTTTCCCTGATGAAAACTTCATTTTGTGACTTGTGTTGAGGTTTTGTAATTTAATTTTTTTCTGGTATAATTCTACCCAAAATCCAAAGTTCTGTGAACATGAGTGTGGAGGACCTTCAGTGACCGTGGTGGAGGTCTCGTCAGCAGAGTCACATGAGTCTTGTTAGCCATTCGGCAAAAACAAGACACAGTAGTTTGTTGAGGAGAGTGTAGAATAGAGAAGGACTAAAAGCAAGAACAACCCAGAACTTCGGCCTTGCTTGAGCATGGCAGGATATTTTGTGTCTCTTTGTGATGTTTTGCCATGTTTTTTTGAAAGTGCACGTTCTGGGAAGCCTCTCGGTTTAGCAGAAACCGTTTGGTTGTTATTGATTAATGGACTCTAGGTGTGAAAATATTAGGGATCCAAGATCATTTCCACAATGATCAAGACTGATTAAGTACTATTTTGTCTAACCAGAAATTTGCTTATTTGGCAAACTGATTATTGGTAAAGCCCATCTCATGGCAGCAATATTTCATTTTCCATCTTTGCGAACTATCTCTGAAAATTAGAATCATTCTTTACAAAACAGTTTATCTCTATAGCATAGCGCTCTAGACTGGGGAAAAATTAGTTGGTGAGAAGCTAGCTGAAATCCAAAATGTTTCTTGTATTGTCTTTAATTTACACAATGTTTTGTTAATTTTCACAAGGACTGTGTAGTCCTTGTGCATTTGACTTCTATCAGAATGTACGAGATTATTCCATTCCAGGCACGGAATGTCTGTCTGTGTTGTCAGGGGAGAGTCATCGTTTGGCATGTTGGGCATGATGTGGCTACCTGGTGGCCACCAAGTGCGTGTCACGAGCAAAAGTCATGTGCTGAAGCCTGCGCAGTCTTGCTTTGGTATCTTCAGAAATATTGAGTGGTGTTTCTCTTGTTGGGTGCTTGGTGGTGTTCACACTAATCCAGGCTGGCAGCATTAGTAATTATAAGTGGTGAACCCCACTTAATACTGAGAAAAGGTTAATATCCTTTAATACCAATAGAATTTCTTCATCATGGATAGGTATCTACTATGTAGGAGTGTATTTGCACAGGTTTCCAAATAATGCCTGCAGCTGGATCTGTGAATACAGCACGGGGAGAAGCAGATTCGCCCTTTCCCGAAGCAGGCTCAGTCGGTGCTTGTGGCAGGGCACGCAACACCGGTGTTGTCAGTGTTGTACACTGTGAAAATATAGTCAGCTAAAATGGTGACAATGCTGCTTTTATAGGACAGCGTTTCTGATTATAGTGTATCTAGCAAAGAGAAGTATCTTGTAGAATTGCAAAGGACTACAGCTTTTCTTGCTTTGCTGCCAGTATTCTCTGGACACCCTGCTTCCCATCTAACCTTGACATTTTAGCCTTTTTTTTTTTTTTTTTTTTTTAACTCAATTCTTTTAACTTTTAGTTAACTTTAAGTGTAGTTTTTAACATAATAATTTGTAAGAATCTATACTTTAAATTTCTTTAATATTCAGATTACTATTGCTAACAGGAGCTTCTTCCGTAAATATGGACAGGCAAATTGTGATGCATTTGAGTTCAATTTGGATTTAGTTTTTTTATCCAGAAAAATAATTTGTTATAGTCACTTAACAGTATAATTAGTCTGTAATGTGCATATTTATTAAATATTAAAGAGATGTTTCTTGTTTCTTAGTTGTTTATTTGGATGGAGAGCCTGGTAATTTGTGTGGTTTTGCTTTTGTTCCCATTGCTGGAAAGGCTTCTTGTGTGAATGTGTTGGGGTTTGGTTTTGTTTTTTGCCGTTTCCACCCTGACTTTGTGGTCTTGCTTCGGATTTGGGTGTGAGCTTCATGTAATTAGCAACATGCTTAGACCACAGGGACCTGAGTTTCCTGTAACACTGGTTTAGCACGGCTGCAAGTGAAAGCGGAGGGAAAGTCTTGGATTCTGATCTATTCCCCATGACAGTAGATGGAAAAATGTGCACTGATCCATTTTGGTGTAGGGAGTTTTGGCTTAGACTTTTTGCCAATGAAATGTAGTATTATAATAATAGGTACATTATTAATAGATGCATCTGTGTGACTCCGTGGCAGTAAACTGGTATTTATAGATGGAGTATCCGGCCCGTAGACAGCCTCTCCGTGAACACCGTGTGTCCGCTCTGCAGCACTTCTGGGGCAGCTGCGTCTCGGAGGATGTCCCAGTGGGTCCCACAGCTGAGGGCAAAAGTTTAGTAGGTGGAGGTAAATGCACAGTCTGTGACCTGTATGGAAGTTAACACTTGAGAACATTCAGAAAAAACATTGCACCTATGCTTTCACCGAAGGGACCTGAAGGGAGAATGTCGCTCGGTGCTGTGGAACTGCTCACGAATAGGGGACTTTGCAGCAGCTTTCCGAAAAGCCAGCATTCTTCTCTGGGACCCAAAACATTCATTTACTAATGAGAATATGCAGAACAGAGGTGGTCTTCATTATTGCTTCTATTCCAACTACACACTCCTAGAGACCTTGAACTGATGTTTGGAAATCCTGGCAGGAAAGTCACTTGGATAACTTAAAAACTTTATTTCTGTGTATGGTGGGCTTTGGGTTTTTTGGTTTTATCTTTTTTTTTTTTTTTTTTTTTTTTTTCTCTCTCCCAGTTGTGGTAGCAGTCTATGATTATTTCATTGCATATTCTTTTCTTAAATAGCTTTTGCAGCCCCCTTTTCCATTTGGCACCTAAGCACATAGTTCTCAATTCCAGACACTTGGCTGGATGCCGTCTTCCCATTTGCAGCCTGCTGCCTCCATCTGCCAGACCCAGCTGATGCTGGTTGTGTTCTTGCTCTCCAGGTTACTCCTCCTCCAGCCCCCAGCCCTTTCACACTGAAATAAATTAATATCTCCCATCCAAATTTCCAGTTTGACCAGACTTTTTGCATCTCTCCATCCTTCCTTGTTCGGATATGTTCCATTTTGGAGTCAGCTGTCTTTCATCTTCACCTTTCACCCTGCATGGGTGCTAGCCAGAGCTGTTGTTTGGGGAACACAGAGAGGATACTTTTAAGCTGAATACCAGAGAGAAGGAATATTTAAGTTCTTTTTTTTTTTTTTTTCCTCTCTCTCTTGATATTGAAGAACTCATGGTCACATGTGGGAGAAGCGAGCAGAAAGAAAACACTGTGTTGCTCTCTGGCTGTAGAAAAGCTATCTAAACAGCACTAAGATGTTGTGAGAATATGGAGATTACCCAGTGAAGGCTGAGCCTTAAAACCTCTTTTTTTTTTTTTTTTTTTGTTTGAGATGTAGCAAGTTTCTGCTGAGCATGAATCAGTTGTGGTTTCGTGAAGGTTTACAAATCGTTTACGTTTTTACAGGAACATGAGAAGTGCTTGCTAAGCACAGGGTTGACCTTCCTGACAAATGTCAAGTCTCTACTACAAGCTTTCCCATGAAATTAATAGCAAACAAGTCAAGAAGCCATTCATTTTTAACCACGGTCAGCATGGTACATTTGATGATTAGTTTTGCAATTGCTAATTTGAAAGGTTCTAGTATTTCCTTTTGGGAGACTTAAAAATGAACAGAGAACATTTTGGTGATTCTGTGTGTTCTTTTTCTGCATCTATAGCAGTAGAACTGGACTGACGCTGATTTCTGAAAAGGGCTCATAGCAAGTGGCTGTGACTTAGAGGAAAAAGTATCTTGTCTGAGTTACTCTTGCATATATACTTATTCCATATAGGAATGCAGTTTTGAAAACTTTTCAGTTGGAAGAGAGTAATCTTCATCTTCCTGCAGAATGTTAATACTTGTGAGGCTACGCAGTACTTCAAAGAGCGTATTTTCCAGTTGTTGAGAAGAACACTTTCCCAGTTAGGTTTTAGCACCTTACTGTTTTCTAGTGAAATTCCCATCCTTTCTTCTGTGTGACATCTTGCACATTCACACAAGCCACAAGAGAGATTCTGACCGTTAATAAATAGTGTCTGGGAAAGAAAGCATATCTCATCTTAGGAGAAGGCTGAAGAGAACATTTCTGGCATTTATCAAGGTTAATATGTCCTGGGACTGTTGAGTCTGCTTGTTTGCTCTGATTCGTAAGCTTTGTAAGATACCAAGTTTTATGATAAGTAAATACACTCTGAGACAGTAAACTTTTTTTCACTTAGAAGTTTTCTTTGAAGATACTCAAGAATTTGCAGAATGTCAGAAATATTAGAGGATTTCCTCTTGAAGGAAGATGGACCTATGGTCTTCCAAGTATCCTGCTGTAATTCAATATACTTAAGTAACAAAGTAAAAATGCTCCATGTTTTCAGACTGCACAACAAAATAAGAATAAGCAACTTCTTTCAGTCTCTGTATTAGATTTATCTGTATTTAAAATGTTATTTTACAAAACAATAATGGTTTGCATCTGAGGAAAACCACACTTATTTTCTTCATCTGTCAGTGTAAATTAACAATATAGGTAAAATCAATTGAGAATATGTCACAGGGGTAAACAAACCAAAATAAATCATTTAGTGAATGTGTAAAAGAAATCTGATTTACATTTCATAAGTGAAACAAATTTCCTTTTTTTTTTTTTTTTTTTTTTGTCCATAGTTGCCAGCTAACTTTAATTACAAAAGCAAAACCACAACTGATCGCAAGTTCAACACTCCTAACTACACATAAGACTTAATTTAGTCTGTAAAGGTACTTTTCAAACCTCAGAACAAATATCTTCAGATATGTGTACATTGTGGTAGCAAGGTGCCTATTTAGGTACAAGGCTTTCAGGTTTCATGCATTTGTGCTCCAGACTGATGAATTGTACTTATTCAGGGTTCTAATTTTTCCTATACATAATTTTCCATGGAAGAAACTCAGTTGATTAGCTTAGGACCAAATTTGTTGTAGTTCTTCCCCTCCACTGTATTTTCACTATATTCAAAATTTAAAGACTTTGGTAGTCAGTGCCATTTTTTTCGTTCTACTTCTTTTGATGAAAGCTATTATCAAAAAAAAAATCGTTAGTGTAATCTCAGATTTAAAATTAGTGTCACTCTTAAATTTATAACATTTTAGCTGTGCTGTGTTAAACTATAAATAGCTTACGGAACAGGAATGGGAAAGTGGATGGTGCCAAAATTGTTTTGCAATTATCAGAGCAATCAGAAATTGTTTAAATTTGGTTATTCCCCAGTGGGTCTCTGAAAACATAGTCTGTTTGCTTATTTTTGAAGTAAGCTTAAGTGAAAAGTTGTTTTGTTGAGTAACATATTATAAAAACAAACAAAAAGCTCGGTTTTATTTTGTTAATCCATATGTTTTACTAAAAATTATCAGGATATGAATTCCAAATTGTATTAAGGAATTCATATTTTCACTCTTAACTTGAAGGCAATTTCCCATTTTTTCATATTTTTAAAACTCAATTTTTAGAAAAATAAATATTTTTCACAAGCCACAGAATTATATTGGCGCAAGTTGAAGAAATTAAATCAATTACTGTGCTCTTATTACTGGCTGACACACACAAAATTAAGGCTGTGAATAATAGTGAGACGGCAAATTAGATTTTTAGTACCTAATTTAATTATTTGAAGTAATTTCAGATGGGCACTGCAATACTAATCCTGAGAAGTCTGTGATTATGACTTTGGAAAAATCATGAATTTTAAAATGATGTAACGATGTAGTTCGTTCTTATGTGATGGCGGCATTTTGGAGTATTTTTTTTCCTTCAGATTTTTCTCTACAATCATAACCGCTTGGAAATTCACTTTTTTTGTTAGTTCGTCATGGCTTACATTAAAAAAAGCTGGAGGAACTGGGACTTTTTTCATAAGCATGAAATTTTGCAAGATATGTGATGGGAGGCCCAGACTGAGATCAAGTTTCTCTGTGTTGTGTCATCCTAATCTTTGTAGAACTTCTGAGGAGCAGACAAATGTCTAGTTTGTGTGTGTGTGTAGGAGGACTTCTGTGTGTGGTTTCAATCGTCTGGAACAGCTCTGCAGGATTTCAGTGTCTTTCAGAAAAGAATATTGCTAGTAGGCAAATGCAGATATGAAAAGTCTTAATTCAAATGCTGACTTCTTACCAGAAGATTAAAAAAAAAAAAAAAGGACATCAAAATTCAATTAAATGTGCTCTGCTTCAGCCATACGCCATGGCAATATGTGCAGCATAACCTCTTTTTTTTTTATATATATTCCTTTATCTTTTTTAATTCCTTAATTTTTTTTATTCACTTTTTCTTTCTCCTCCACAAAGATTGCTTGAAAAATATTGTAATTTGTGGGTGCGATAAAATACGATCCTTCTGCCTCCCAGAAAACAGTAAAGGATGAGAGTGCTCACGGGTTGTGGGGCCTGTGGGTTTTATGGCAGAGATACAAAGCATGTTCCAGATGGTAGAAAAGCCGATGCTGTCCTCGAGGTTGAGGAGATTCCGAAGGGAGGAGAAAAGCTCGGGACAGGCGGTTCGCGGGGACAGGAAGGATCCCACAGAGCGACCGGCAGAGCAGGTTTGTGCCGAGGGCGCCCGGAGGAGCCGGCTTGGCGCCAGGCGGCCCCTCTGCCCAGCGGCAGCTCTGCACGCTGTGCCCGGGCTTCCTGTGAACGCAGCAAGAGCAGGGGTAGAGGTAACACGCTGAGAGATTTTAACTCTTCAGGGGGTCTCCGCGTCCCTGTGGTGCGAACAGCATCCCGGCGGGAGCAGCTCCGGCTTCCCTGCGGCCGTCGCCATCCCGGTGCTCGCGGGGCGTCCCAATGGCCTGGCTGCAGCGCCTGAAGAAGCAGAGGCAAAGAAAGAGAGGAAACACTCCTACTTCCTTGCTGCATTAGCAAATAGTTTTATTATTTCAGCTAGTACTTTTTCAAAGGTAAGAACTGAAAAATCAGCCCCCTCACCCGCAATGAAATGACGTGTTGATGGCTGAAGCGTTTGGTGATACAGTTAATAACACAGCACGCGAAGTCGGTGGTGTAAGTCTAGCTCGGACTGAGATAGAAAAAGCTGCTGCTCTTTAGTGGTGTGTGTGAGAAAAGTTGCTGTTGCTGGCATTTTAACAGTAGCTGGTGTCATTATAGCAGGCAAAGCTTTTTTTTTTTTTTTTTTTTTTTTTTTTTAATTCACATAATTCGCACCCCCAGTTTTGGATTGTTGTGAAAGAAGAGACTTGGAAAAATTAAAAAAGAATAAAGGCTGGAAATCATAAAGTCCCTAAGTTCTGGTTCAGTATACAGTGTCATCTGTGAAGTCTTTTCTTTGTTTGAAGAATCAGCTGATTAAACGTGTTCATAAAAAATGTTCTGGTTTTAGTTCATTGTGACACAAGCAATGATGATGTGTTATCAGTTATTTGTTGCTTTCCAGTAATTCCCCTGTCAGCATTAGAGGCCTTATTGAGAACTACGTGAGCGTGTCAGCTTATCAAAGGACTTTTAGTTGTTTCCATTAATCTAAAATTCTAAGACTTAACTGTATAAGATTAATTCATAATTGGAACATTAACTAATAACATGATTAACTAATAACATGAAATCGTTAATAAGAACAAGCAACAGGAAGGGTCTTTCTGCTCAGTGCTAGAGAATGAACCCAAAGTCCCTGGTACAAATGATGAAGAGGAGGATGAAGGAGAAGAGTTTGACTTCGACAGTGGAGATGAGATACCGGAAGCAGACAGACAAGCCCTTATGCCTCCTCCTTCTGATTCGGGAAATAACACAGAGCGTGAAGAGGCCAGCGCTGCAGGTAGGTCCCACAGGCTCTGCCTCCCCTAGGCTAAGCAAAGTTCAGATCGCTGGAGTGTGGGAGCCTTTCTCTGATGATGTAATTAAATATTTGTAAGAGTACCATGGAAAAAATATACAAAGATTTCCCTGGAAAGACTCTACAAGTGTTTGTTCATTCCTGCTAGCTGCGCTCGTGGTAGGTCAGACGCTGCAGAGGAACAGGTTGTGTCGTTTCGGTGAGGCTTCCCATCTGCCTCTGACATCCAGACCAGCAGATTGGTCACACACGGTGCTGTGCCCCAGGGAAACTTTTACGCCCTTGCAACTGCAGCTGCACACAGGTGATTTAGGCTAAGCCCCCTTGACAGCCAGCATACTGGTTGCTGATCTGAAGAGGTTATGTATATAGGAATCAATGGAATTGGAGTATGGGAAGTTTATTCATAACCTGATGTCTTATTTTGTTAAACTTTAAAACCCTTAGACGTTGTTATAACACACACAGATGATTCCTGCACTGGGGTATATTCAGGGAATCTGGATTCAGCTCAGACCTTCAGCAGCTAATTTTGCTGACCTCAATCCACTTTCCTTTTGTAATTAAAAGTCCCTGTGCTTGTGGCAACTAGAAACAGATAATTCTTCAGGTGACTGCTCAGTTTGACAACCTGGAACTTGTCTACTGCCTTACTCTAAAAATTGTTATTGTTGCTCGCTCACCTTCTTGTGAGGTTGCAGTTAAATCTCATAAGCTTTTAATTACTTGGCTCCACTTCTGCAGCTGTTTTTAAAGTGGCTTTTGGTTCCACTGCACCTTAGCTAGTCTCAGGAGATTTCGGGAAATTTGTATAACAGGAAGTAATTTACTTTTAAGGAGGAAAACTTGGAAAGTGACTTTCTTTACCCTTTTTTCAGCAGAATATTTTCAGGAATGTTCTTCAAGGAGTGAACTTCCAGTGAACTTTTTCTTCTCCTCGTAGCTATTACTAAAATATTTCTTGTATCATAAGACACAAATTCATCTAAAATCCAAATTTCAAACTTCAAGTTTTAAGACTCTTTTTAACTATGTGCTCACTGAGATCATAACCACCTGTCAGTGTTCCTCCTCTACAGGATTTTGGAGTCCTGGAATTGAGTTTTTGTTCATCCACAGGCAATAGCACTACTTTATTTTGTGGGAATTTTGTCAGTTATAGACTTTAGGTTATTTCTAAAGTAAGGCTTAAATATGAAAAATACAATCTTCTTTTGTTTGTTTTTCATCTTTCAAATAAAGGGACTGATAATCTAGTAAAAAATGAGGAAATACAGACATCACAGTCTGCTGCACAGGGCACTCCACCGAAAGTAAACCCCTATTCAGTCATAAATATTTCACCAATCCAAGAGAATGATCCATCCTCATCACCAGAACCAAGCCCTCAGGAGGAGAGTGCGAGTCCCAGCTCGTGCAGTGGATATTCTGTTCCTGTACCCTGTGGCTATGCTGTGCCATCCAATTTACCCCTGATACTGCCAGCATACTCCAGTCCTGTTATAATACGCAGCGTTTCTGTGGATGAAGAAGGTACCGTATCTGCCAAATTTATTTTATTCGGAGGGAACTTATTCACTTGCAGTACTAGGGCTGAGATATGTAAGTAAGGATGCATGAGAAAAAAGCATATACACAGACTCATTTCTTTCTCAACCTTTTACTTAAATGACCTTTGGTTTTCCAACACCATATTATTACAGGTAACATGAGTCAGAACTCTTGTTTCATTTTGCCTTTCAGAGTGGTTAATGTTAAGCACCCCTCCCTTAATGATATGAAGTAATTTCCAGATAAATAATTCAGTGCTGAAGCCAAATGTTTTTTCAAAAACCTTTATCATGCTTTAGATATGGCAGGGCTCTTGTCCTTTTTATCCCATTATACTCATTTCTGTTTTCAATCCCGTGGATTTAAATTTATGTTTTAGATTTAAAGCATATAAAAACATATAAAAGCTATGTTTTTTTTCTCCTTGATTATTTGACAGATTCTATTTGGCTTTTAGTCTATAGTCTATTTTTAAGGTGGTAGGGGGAAACAGCTATGTTTTATTTTACTTAGAGAAACTGTCCCCCGGTTTTGTAACCAAAAAAATTGTCAGCCTAATATTGAGAGAACAAGAACAGAAACTTCCCATGCTGTGTCCTTTTTCCTTTCTTGATTTATGAACATACTAGCCTTTAGCTAAGCAGCAATTCTATTGTAATTCCATATGTAGTGATACGCTTTCATGCATCCAGTGATGTCGACTGCCATTAGTTATACTAGTGGGTAAAAACAAATTTCTTTGTGTGTTTTTTATTGCCTGTAAAGAAATATGTCAGAAATAAGAATTAAATGCATCAGACATTTCCTCTTAGACTAAGCTGCTCTATCTCTTTGATTTAATTCTTTCATTCACAAAAATAAAAGCTGTTAAAATTTTTAGACGTTCACATAAATAGATTGTACAGAAGTAGAGGATTAGTAGAGGATTCTAAAGCAGTTTTAGTAAAATCAGATTGGTATGCTAAAATATACCATTTAAACCACACCTACATTTTATTTTAACTATTTTGTTAATCATGTTCTGTTTCTACTTCTCAGGTACACAGTCAGCAACTGAAGAATGCCACTGTAGCTTGGCAAACTCAGAGGATCCCCAAATTAGGTGATTGCTGGTTCAGCACAAGTTATTTATATAAAATACCTTAATTCCTGAGAAGGCTTGAATTTAATAAGCCAAACATTTAAATTTTCATTTTTGACATTTCCTTTATTTTTATTTTCATTTTCCTAGCTGCTTAACTGTGTATGTACCAAAACACACTGATTGAAGTCTAGTATGTACATTGCATTATATTTTTGAAGGAGTAAGGTTTAACTTTATGGAACGTAGCAATTTTGGCTGCAAGAGATTTTTGGGGATCTTGTAGTCTGACCTCCTACTTTACAGCAGGACTGCTGCTGACATGAGATCAGATCAGCTGTGTTTTTGGTAGCATCTCAAAATCTCCAAGGATGGAGATTCCACTGCATTTCTGAGCAATCTCTTCACTGCACAACCTTTTTGCTGAACAAACTGAATTTCCCAATCTGCAATGATCTGCTGATCGTTCTCCCCGGTTATGTGACCTGGCCCTGCAAACACAAAGCATGACTCCATCACCTCTGCAGCTCGCAGAGGGCTGTAGGCTGCTATCAGGTCACCCTGTGCTGCTTTTCCACCAGCCCCTTCAGCCTCTCTCCATGTGCTTCGGTCTCCTGACCATCTTGGCAGCCCTCTGCTTTACCTTTCCCTATTTCTCCATATGCATCTTGAGCCAAGGAGCTGCAAATCCTGAACACAATATTCCAGGTGCAGTCTCCCCAGTGCTAAAAAGAGGGAAAAGCTGCCTCCCTCTGTCTACTGGCTGCATGCCTCCTCATGTAGCACTGTGTGTCTTTAGTCTTTTTTGCAGTAAAAGAGCAGCTCTCATTTCATGGCTTTCAGCAAGATAATTTTCTGTGTTCTGGTAGAATAATTCAAAACCAAAAGATTTCCATGGGAGGGGAAGCGATTTCCATTTCTTGACTAAAATGATCAGAACAGAGTATTAGATGCTGAATTTCTTACTGAAGTAGTACCTTTTTTTNTTTTTTTTTTTTTTTTTTAGTAATCTTCAGCCTGAGAGTGGGAACTTAAAGGCTGTGGGTTGTTTTGTTTTAATTAGCTTGTCTTTACAGTAGTTTAAAAACAATATAATGTAGCTTGTAATGCTTTTGTTTTGTTTTTTTTTTTTTTTCCTCAAGTGAAGATAACCAGGTCAGGAGAGAGGATGATGCTCTGGCCAAGTGGGTTGCGGATCCAGCAAATACAGCTTGGATGGAAAGTAAGTAGCAGTGAGCACTGAAGTGCAACTCTAGAAGAAAATTAGTTTTAAGTTGTGATCAACACTGTGCATGTGTAGATGTGTGTGTATGTATGTATGAATGTTTATATATGCATACACACATGTGTACATTTTACAGGGATGTCTATATTCACTTTTATTTTTTATTTTATTTTTAAATATGTTCCAGAGCCAAGTTTAACCAGTTACAAATATCCGATAGTGTTATATTTTAATATTAATATTAAATTTTAATATTTTTAATGTTGTAATTAACATTCACTTTTGCATGAAGCACTTTCCAAAGTCAAGGGAGTCACATGCCACATATGCAAATCTCTTGGTGCCATTGAATAAATACGTGCTGGGAATTTGCCCAAGTTCAGTCTCCTGTCTGGCTGTGCGTTTACTCGTCTCCTAGATTCACAAATATATTTTTGGAGAAGGTGGAAGGGAAGAAACCTTTTCTTAATGCTTCTCCTTGGCTATTTGCTGGCCAGGTGTGTTTTAGGCCAGAACAGAGACCATGTAGTTTGAGGGCAGATAGTCCTGGCTATCGTCAGTTCCGAATAAATGCGGGTTCCCACTGGGCTGGAGATTCCTCTTTAGTGGTGTTTGGAACAAATGAGAAATTTATGTCATCATCTCAAACTGGCTCTTAACTTAGTAGAATGATCATTACGTTATTTACAGTTTTGGTTCTTTCTTTAGAGCCAATTAGTAAGGCAGCAAGCAGTGCTAAGCAAGCACAGAGCCTACCACAGTGCTGTGAAAAGGAGGCAAAAATGTTGGCTGGGGAAATGGAATTTGGGCTCCCAAAGGTTATCATAAACAACACAGTAAGCAATAAAAATTCTCAAATATCTTACCACAAGAATGTACAGTAACAGGAACAATATTTGATTAATGATGATTAAATGTGCTAAGAAAATGCTGGTTGGGTCATATCTCCGACATATTCATATGTGCCATCATGACTAGAATTCAGTGTTTGTCCTGATAAAATTGTATGTGATTTCTCGCTTCTTTTTCCTATTTTGCTTTTAGATCCAGATGAAGTAATTTATGATGATGTGCCAAATGAAAATTCAGACTCTGAGCCAGGTTTGAGGTCTTAGTGTAATATATATTATATAGATCTTTAAGTTGAAATAAATGTAATATGACCAAATGTGAATGTATATCAAATAGACATGTTCTCTAAAAAAATATATATAAATGAAATAAGCACCATATCAGTAACCAGTGGATCTTGCAAAACTCAAAACTAATTCTCAACAGAATTTATATCCACAGGACTCCTATGCCATGTTCAAAAGCTGAATTCTGCTTTATTGTACAGATACTGTACAATACCATCCCAATCTATGCTGTCCAAAGTCCCAGAGGGTTGGTGTTCCATGTGTCAGAGAAAAGATAGGATTATAATTTGGGGTATTGTAGCCATGGTGACCAAACAAGGCAAAGTATGCAGGGAAAAGATATTTTTAAATAGATCAGCTGATTTATGGTAATGTGTCTTTATCATGGTTTACAGAGAACTGCTCTATTCTTTAAAGTTTCACTTTGCATAAAGATATCTGATAGATGAAAAACAATGTTCAGATCACTGAACATCCATTAAAGAGGAGATTCAGAGCAGCTCTTTATTGCCCTAACTGTGACAACAGAAATGTTGTATTTCAGCTTCAGACTATTCTAGATCCTTATTTTGTGTCCGTTTGTGGAAGGGCAAGAATAGATTTCAAAGCAGTTGCCAAGATTTTGCCTTGGCAACAGAACTGCAAGTCAAGAAGCTTATTTAAGTAATGAGTCTCTCGGATTGTTTTGCAGCTTTTGGTCACAGTGAAGACTTTGCTTAAGACTTCGGTGCTAACAGTTCTTGTTTGACTGCACTGGTTTATTAGGAGCTCAGCATCTACTTTTATTACTCTCAGAGGGCATAGGTGTTTGCTGAGCTTTACTGTAATCATGTTAACAATTCAATAAAGCTCTTAAGTGGTAATATTTTCATTGTTCAGGCAAGACGTTCAGCAAATTTTATTACTGAAATATGTTTCAATTTTTGCTTGGATTTATTGCATGAATAACTTCAATGCTTTTATTCCTGGAAAGTCCCTAGGAAGCCTTAGGGACGTCTTCCAGCTCAGTCATGAAACACGTACACGGGTGGCTGGGGCTGACCTGGGGAGGTTAATAGCATATGGAACAAAGCTTTGCTGAGCTTCTCGGTCACAGTTTTCATCTTAACCCAGACGTTATTAATCCAAATTCTGGCTCTCCATCTGTACTCACAGACATTGAAAGATTTTGAGAAAATACATAGTGAGATCAATTTCATATTTGTATGTTCACGATCTTTATGTTTTGTATATTTAGAGCATATGTTTTAAGAAGAAGACACCTCTCCTTCACAGATATCATAATTTGAGTGACCCATTGTGTATTAGTGTGTGGGCTAGATATTTCCAGTACACTGCTCTGTCTATCCTACCCCAATACTGGTATTGCAAAGTTTGGACTTAGGTCATTACAATGATGAATCTTTTAAAATTTTCATTGTGCTAATTACCACTAAAACTTCTCTTTCAGGATGTATATTTTAAGCACTATTTAGATATGCATGGAGATTAAAAAAAAAAAAAAAAAAAAAAACACCCAAACTTAGCATTTAATTATTCCAAATTAGAGGAGATTACTTCATGGTTAATTCTAAGTAATATTATTAATATTAATTAGTAAGATAATTACTGGTAAAAACATATCTTTTTCAATCACAGGATCATAAAGTTAGACAGATGTGTAAAACAAATCAATTTTTCTATTGAGTATGTGTTTTTTTCAGTTTAGATACTACTGAAAGTCTAGTCTTAAAACAAGCATGAAATTTGCTTACTAAGTTTTGTGATTCAGCTTTAAATACTAAGTAATAACCTCTGACGACAGGGACCCCTAGTAGAAGTGTCTACGCTTCTTTAATTGTAGTGGGACAAATGATTGTGTATGTAAAGTGCAAGCCTGTTAAGTCCTGATAAGTACTTGCTAATAAACATTTTTCCATTTTATTTTGAGTTAGTTTGTCAAATTGGGTGTCTGTGCCAATTAAAACACCAGCTGAGGTATGGAATGGAAAGTAGAAAGCAACAATGCTATTAAAAATACTTCCATAGGAAAACATGGAGCAATCTTCTAGTGTTTTTTACATTACTATTTTTGGAAATACTTTTCCAGTGTTTTTAATTGATGGTGCTTTGGTCAGCGTTTGAAATAGAGCTTTCTAAGTCTTAAAAAAATTAATATTTCAAGCCTAATTTATGGACTTGCAGATATAAGATCATCCTAATAACTGGTAGGATATCCCTATAGTTGCAAGAATGATAAATCATAAAATACTGTGGTTTTGTTATATGATTCTTGGCTATTTGATTTGATCTGTTCTGATTTAATTAATGAGAATTTCATTTAATTTTCACAGTGTTTTCAGCATTTATTTTTTGAACTGATCATGAAAAAAATCCTAAGAAATAAGTAGCAAACTTGCAAATGTAAGGCTGATTTTAATCTGTGCAGAATCAGGTTTACAGCTACAGTTTCAGTTTGCTCTGAATCTCTTCTGAAGCACATCATGCGGTTTGGAGAAAACAATTTAGCTTTAGTACAGCACGTTTTTAAAGGGATCGTGTTGTAAACTCAGAACACTGGTGGTGTTTTGTTTACAATTCTGTTTCAACAAAGAAGACCTACTTTGGCTGTTTGAACACTGCCGCATTTTATTTCTATTAGAAAGTGCCTATACAAAAGTCTATGTCTTTTTTTGTAGTACCTGGTGAAGAAGCTTTCTGATATTTAAACAAACGGGAATATCAGTGTAGCTTAATTTTTTATTTTGGTGTCTTGCAGAGGAAATGATTTATGATGATGTTGAAAATGGTGATGATGGTGGAAACAGTTCCCTGGATTATGGGTGGAGTTCAAGTGAGTTTGAAAGCTATGAAGAACAAAGTGATTCTGAGTGTAAAAATGGAATTCCCAGCTCCTTTTTGCGAGGCAACCACAAGAGACATGTATGTATTCCCACAGTGCTGCTCAATGATCAAGATTATTCTAATTTTCAGCACCTGTGCTTCTCAGCTGTGTTTCCCTCCTCCCCAGTACGGTTTCAAATACCAAGTATGTCTTTTTAAGAGAGACATAAATCAGTGTGGGAGTGAATTCACAACACAATATGGCAGGGGAAAGAAAAACGATAAACAGGAACTCCATAAAATAAATTTTCAAATTGGATAAAAAATGGAATTAAAAAAAAAAAAAGGATGATTTTTTCCTCTTGGGCTATTCCTCACCTTTTCTTCTTTTGCAGCTAATAGATTCGAGCAAGTGATAAATTGTGAAAAATAATGTGAAGATTGAATGGGTAACCGTGAAAAACGTCCCTCAGGTGTTCCAAAGTGTTCCTTATCCTTTTATCTTAAATCTGAATCGCTCCTTTTGCTTGAAGGTCACTATGCTCAAGGAAAAAAGATTTTGTGCTCAGAGAAAAGCCCATATCATTCAGTAAGGAGAAAACGGTGGTGTTTTGGAAATGATCTATCTGTTCCATCTCTGCGTACTCTGGTCTAATACCTTTGGTTACATCTGTGCTGTAAGAAGCAGGAGGAAGAGGAGGATGTGGGTATGTGCTGTCTGTGTCCTCGCTGCGCATGAGGAGCAGTCCTAGCCTGCTTCGGCTCCTCTCCTTTTGCCTTCATGCCTTTTCTCTGAGCAGAAATTCCCAGCATGGCAGCTGAGGGGCTGCACCATGTTTCCTGCTGCAAGTCCCTGCTCTGAGTGGCCAGAGGAGCAAGGGGCACAGCAGAGCCCTGCAATGTCACTGAGCAAGGGAATGGGGTGCAGGCTGTAAAAACCTCAGCGTTTCCCTGGCTTAAACAAACGAGTAATAGACACCCATGAGCCACTTCACAACTGGTACCATCAGAATCCAAAATATTCCCGCTGCCTCTAGGACGGTTAGAAAGTTGTAGAGTAGAACCCACATCTAGGACAGCACAGCAACAGGAGGAGGAAATGCTGCTGGCTGAGTGCTGAATCTGTGTGTTGTCTCTGCTTTTGTAGTGAGAACCATGCTTTTTTTTTTTTTTTTTTTTTTTAAAACTGCTTTCTGCTTCCTTAGTTTTAGATGTTTTTTGCTCTAATTTAAATTTTACCATCCTCATTTTTGCACCTTTCTTTCAGGGAATGCAATCCCAGTAAAGTTGCACTTTCAAACAAAATGTACAAGAAGGATCAAAACTAGGGAAATTGCTCAGGACGGCAATACTGAAGACACCCTGTATATTCTTTCACAGGACCCGTATTTTGATTTTGCAGGTTTCTTTTTCTCAGTGAAAATAAAAACCTTTCTGTATATGTTTCCCCCCAGTACCCACTATCTCCTTTTCCTGACCTCCATCCTTGCTGACAGCCCTTCAGAAAACAGGCAGTGAGCAATTAACTGAAGGACTTGATCTACTCAAATCAGCACTTTGTAAGTTGAGTGCTGCTGACTTTGTTTTTTTTTGTTTTTCTTTTGCCCTGACTAGAACAAACTTCAGCTTTTGCAGTTATTTCTTTCTGGGATTTTTTGAACTAGACCAAAGCAAATTGAATTTGACTTGACTTTGAATACCTTTGGAAAAGACTGGGAAAAACTTTACATGCGAGTATGTGTGTCTTAACAAGGCTGCTAGTTTGTTTGTTTGTTCTTTAATGCTTCTTTTTCCTGTTTTTTATATGCCTTCAACTTTGGCAGTAGTTATAGGAATCTATATGACATGCACAGAGCAAGTTTTAAAACTATTAAAAAATGTTTATTTTGTTCTTCTGTGGGGGAGTATTTGAAATGCACTGAGATGATGGTGCCAGGAATATGCAGAGGGTGTCTGAGGATGAAACGGAAGAGCAGTGGAAGGGAAGGGACTTCCTGTGGGGTGGCTGCCATGCAGTTGGATTTTCCATACTTGTGAAAAAAGGTTCACTGCATTTTCCAGACTTGTGACAAAAGGAGTTGCGTTTAAGGAAGATGGGGATAAGGTATCGAGAAACATGTTAGTTGGGGGATGGAGAAGTCAAGAGACTCCCTCACGTGGGTGAATTACTAGATGGGGTTTTACAGAAGGGTGAGGAAAGACAGAAACTGTAGGACTGTCAGAATCTGAAACCTGCACAGACCTTACATAGAGGCAAAGAACACTTCCATTTCTGTATATGCATTCCCTGTATCCACTCCTTTCACTATCCTTCACTTCTCCTCATGTCCTGTAGTAGATGTTGCAATATTTTCCCAGGGTGTCTCCTTGTACAGTCTTTCAGAGCTTCTGGAAGAACTGGCTTACCATTATTTGTGTCCATTGAAGAGTAAAGGAAAGTTGGTGGCATGATCTTAGTTGTAGGTGAATATAATTTCCCTCAAAGCCACTTTTTAATTTTGCTGTTTCATTTTTTTAACAACTGGGAAGTGTTTGCACAATTCAGTGCTTCTAGGTTGTGAGCCACGTGCAGTTCTTCATTAGCCTGGTGTAATGCCAGAGTCGTAGTGGCCAGGGAGTTACACCTTGACCTGTCTTAGTGCAGTTGAAGCCATACTTGCCCATTTGTGTTCAGCTCAGTAGGCATTCCCTTTCCTTTCACTTTGATCTCTTGCCGAGGAATTCTTTTCCCATCAACCTGAAGTTTTTCTCCATAGGATTTCTTTTCTATTACGAGACCCATCAAATACTTTTTTTTTTTTTTTTTTCTGATAACATTTCTACAGCTTTTATCTGGCCTTCTCAAAAATGTTTAACGTATTACTTAGTATTCTGAAGCATTTCTCCTGGATAGTCCCCTCGCCTTGCAAATGGATGTATTCATGTTTGAGGTGCTTATGCCCAAGATTGTATAGTGAGGCTGTGATGGAGCTGACACATGCTTCCTGATTGATTGCCGTGCCATTTACAGGATTATGGATCCTTCCCTCAAGCTTCTTGTTCCCCAGGTCACTCTCACTGTAGTGTTTTCAAGTGCTAGCAACCTCTGCAGATAGTTCTGCTGGTATTTGCCCTTTGAGAATTCTTCTCATTCACCATGTTGAAATACAGTGAGAAATACACTTGCTGGGATTCATGCTTAATAAAATGGTGATAAAGTTAATAACCCTGTCTCCAAATGGCTTTCAAGAGATAGGCACTGTGTGTATTTAATGCAGTTAGCTTAGACTAAGTGACTTTGTCTCTGTCTTTACATAGTTGCCAGTGTACCACAAACATGCCAGGATGAGGCACAGTAAGTACAGTGATATGCAGAAATTTGTCATTCGAAGTCCATTCATCACACTGGAGCTGCCCTAACTGATTGCGTTCTCTCAGGTGTCTGCATGTCAGTAGACAAGCCGGGCAACGTGCATGATGTACTCGAGTGCTTTAGTGTAAAGTTTGCACTACAGGCTTTTTGAAAAGATTGTGTTTTTTTATACACTGTAGCTTTCTCATGACCTAACGCGTTTAAAGGAACATTATGAAAAAAAGATGAGAGATTTGATGGCAAACACAGTGGGAGCAGTAGAGATTCAGCAACTAAAGCAAAAACATGAGCTGAAGGTAGTGTAGTTACTTTTTGTAACTAGATATGTGTTAAATGATTGTTTTTTTTCCAACATAGGCAATATTGTCATTTTGTTTTAAATAATAGCAACTTGAGTCGAAAGAGTGGGCAATGATTTATATAAAATGAGTTCTAAATGTGCTGGGTTATCAAACACTGTTTTAAAAGTACTTTGTCAAGGACTTTTTCCCATGCTTCCTTTGTCATTGTAGCAGTTTTAGAAGATCAGATAGGACATTGTCCTTCCTCCCTGCACGGTGCCCTTGTCACAGGGCCTGAGCCAGGAAGGCAGCCCCGGCGCCTCTGGAAAGCGCCACGGAGGCAACTCCTGACCCCTCCTCTCTGTCTGCATCGGATCAAATGGTAGCACTGCCCCATTCTGAATGGAGACAACATGAGAAGGCTATGTTTTTGCTAAAAACTTCATCTCAAATGGAGAAATTGCCTGATTACAGCCCGGTAGCTTTGTTTTTGTTCTGATGTGGTTGAAGATGTTGGCGCAGTTCTGGCACTAGTGTTATGTTTTTGCTGTGGCTGCATTCAGGAATGCAGACTACAGAGCAGTTTTAATGAATGTTTCCTAACAAAACCACTCTCTTTTCTTTACATAAAATTTATTTTTTAATGTGCTACTTCAGAATAAAACTATACTTACTACTTAATTAAATCAATTTGTTCAATTAATGAAATTATTAATTCCATTTTTTTTCTGCAAAATGCAATGTTTGGAATATAGCTAATTTAGAACTGAGTCTAAGAGGTTGCCTTAGGCCAGAAATACTTTGGCAGTGTTATAGATACATCGTAAGACGATGTAGAACACTGGTAGTTAGTGACCTGTTCCTAGTACTTGTTTGCCCTGTAACTTAAAGCTGGATTCTTGAGACTATTTCAAGTTCAGATGTTTCAAGCAACAGGATTCTTAAAGCATTTCTACTATTTTGGAGGTTATGTGCAATGTTGTCCTAAGCCCCTTTCTCCAGGTTTGATTTTATAAAGAAAATGTGTGGGAGGATGGATCTGTGTACTTACCATGTAGTTCTTTGACTTTGGGCTGTATTTAGAACCCAAACTACTTGACAGTGTTCTTTTAAAAGATGTTTTGATCACAAGTATTCTGCTTGGTGTGTTCGAATGTGTCCTGTTATTCTCAGGCCATGTAGATTGTGTTTTCTATCTTACAGATGCAAAAGCTCATGAGAGCTGCTAGAGAAGGTACCAAAGATGGACTTGAGAAAACAAAAGCAGCTGTGAAAAAGGGTCGTTCTTTCATTAGAACTAAATCTTTTATTTCTCAAGGTACGTGTCAATTATACTATGTTTACATTGCTCTTTTTAGTTTGTACCTATAGAAAAGGAAGTGAATTATCTAGCTTTTATTGTACTGTAATATACTGGATGCTTGAAATCAGCCTTTACATTGATAAAACATCTTATAACAATCAAGTTCAGACAATGGTATGGTCAATGATGCTTGAGCAGTTTTAGATTTGGGGTGCAAATGTCAACAACCTGAGAAAACCAAGGACTGCACAGAAAGGTTCTTCTGGGAGAAAAAAAAAAAAAAAAAAAAAGAGAATTGTAGATGCTATCTAGTATGGATATGGCAAATGGGACTGTGGGAATTAGGCTGAAGAACTAAATCTATTTCCCTTCACCAATCAGCTCCTGAATAGCAGGGTAACTCTGTATTGCTATATAGTTAGCAATGTAGTCTACTGTTACGACGTGGGTGTCAGTGGAGTGATAGCTGACTATTTAAGAAGTCTATAATGAGCCAAAGATAGTAAACACTTACTATACGTAAAAGGGAAAACATGAGAGGGAGAGTGTCTTGCCTTACCACAGTTTGGTGATCTTGGTAGAAGCTGCTTTCTGAATTGGGAATGGTATATGGCACAGGATAAAAGGGTCTCAATACAAAAAGCTAGAAGTATTTAAATTCTTTTTCTAGTTAAGAACAGAAGGCAGCTCCCTGTCATGAGCCTCAGCAACAGGCCAAAGTTACCCTTAGGTTGGGTGAGGGGATGGGAGCATTAGTTGAAACCAAACTTCTTACTTCTTCAGAGTAAGTGCAGGAGATATGGTGTGTCTGTCTGCTGAAGTACCAGTTAATTGAATGGCTGCAACTTCAGAGCTTATAAAATTGTAATCATAAGAGTTTAAAAACACACAAGACTAGAAAAAGAAATTTTTAGTGAGTGAGCTAAAGAAAATGAATTAGCATAAGGCTGCATTCCACCTGTAAGGACTAGCAGTCAGCTTATATACTCACCATAGCCTCTAACAGGTTCTGAATGTAGATAGTTCACAAACAGAAAATAGAAAGTTCTTTGCACAAATATATCCTCAGCCTCTCGCTGTTGAAATTGCCTCCGTCAGTAGCTTACAATGGCCATGGCATTCGTCCTTGCATTCCCAGAGGTTAACTAGCAGGGATAGGTTATCTATGGATGGTTTAATCTCTTAGCCACTTACCAAGTCAGCAGTGGGCTGGTAATGAATTGCTCAATTAAACTCATAAATTCCACTGCTAACAGAACTGTTTCCCTTGATTCCCTTTCTTTTCCAGGCCACAGTCTCTCGTGCTGTCCTTTCTCAGCTCATGTCTGGGTGCTTGGGTGGCTGCGTGCTGCCACCTATCACTGCAGTTTGGTGGTGCTTTTTAATAAAATTAGTAGCACTGAGAACTACATAGTAGACAACATAGAATATCTTACTCTCATTCCTTACAAACACCAACATTTTCATAATGTTTGTTATTTATTTAAATTCTGTTTATGAAGGACTGTATGACTTCTCTTAACTTGATCATATGGAGGTATTTAATTTTTTCTTGAAGGTTCCTTTCAAAACTGCAGTTCCTGGAGCCATGGTGCTTTAAACTTACATTCTGGCAGCCCTGTGCTCTGGGCTGTGAAGATGAAGGCAAGGCGAAGAAAAGATGCACAGGTTGCCACCTGCTGTATGGATTTTAGGATTTTGAGATAACAACTTGGTGATTAAAGCATTCAGATATTCTGCATTAGAGCACCCATCAATGCTGAATGTGATTTCACAGATGTTACCGAAATGCTGAGAAATTTCATTTATTTGAGTGCAAATAAGACTACTATGTAATGACTGACCTCGGGAAATAGGATCTTTGTTGCCTTTTTTGTTTGTTTCTTTTTCTTTTTTTTTTTTTTTTTTTTTATAAACCTGCATGTTACACAAATTGGCATATTTACTGTTCAATTATTTATAGACCATAGATCATCATGTCTGGAAGAAGAAGAGCTGAATTTGTTTATTGATGTGGACTGTATGCACACAGAAGCAATTATGACCCCTATGCCTGAAGGACTATCCCAGCAGCAGGTAGGAGACTTTTGGGAATCTTGTCATCTGCCTCGCTTTTTTTTCTCCTGTCTGCATCAATGGCTCCCAGGTGCTTTTCCCTTCAAACATATTGATCTTTAGCTTAAATTAAATGGAGATCTAATTCAGATCTGAATGAGTATGAGCATTTCTTGAAAACTGGTATTTGTGCATATAGCTGCATCTGTCCTGGAACCAAAATGTTGGTTTGCATTATGATATTATTATCGTTTAAAAACTATATTGCTTCCTGAATGTTTAAATGTGAGAAGGTTTTGAGAAAAGAAAAAGAAGTATTCAGACTTCTTCCTCGAGTCAGAAGGTGCTGCAGGTGCTCTTGAATTTCTATTTTAAATGTAGGGAATATCCTACATATTTTCTAAATCTTAATGTTTCTTCTGATTTGCAAAATTTGCCCACAATATGTCAGTTCTACAGAAGAGTAGATCTTGCTGTTCTCCCATTCAAACTCTGTAGTCACTGCAGAGGCCACTTCAGAAAATATAGAAATCAGCATCAGTCAGAAGTTTTGGTTGAAAATAATCCTGTGGGTATGTGTTAGCCTCTTGTTACACAAGGTAATAAAGAGCTCATTTTTAGCTTCTTTTGGTCTTAAGTCCTATGTTGCTCAGTACCTTCAGAAAAAGGTAAGTCAGCATTCCATTATTACACAATTTTTTTTTTTGTTGTAAGATCCCAGCATCAATCTGAATGCTGCATTTTCCTTCTTTCTAAATATGTGTTTGATGGTTTTACTGACATTTTGTAAGTAGTTAAAAATAAATGTACCCTCTTCAAGAATAAAAAAATTGGGGAGAATTTTTTCTTTGATATAAACTAGTAATTGTTGTGGAGGTCACGATGTATGTTATGAATCTACTGAGAGCAGTAAGTGATTTATTTGGTAACTCCATAATATGTATGCTTTGCTTTGGGATTTCAGTTCTACAGAAGTCCCTGTTTATGGCAGTAAGACAGCAAAGAAAGTGTCCAATAGGTTCAGGAAAGATTCTTCCTCCCCAGCTGTGTTTATTACTTGGCAGTGCACTACAGATTGCTGAAAAATCTGTCTGTTATAGCTGAAGTTATAAAACTAACCCTGAGTTGGAAGAGAAAATTCAAACTCAGCACAAACTGAACTGGCTTAACTGAAAGCCCTGAATAATCTGGAATTAGGCAGATGGAAGCAGCTAGTTCCTTGGTGTCCAAAGAAATGGGAAGATTTCCAAAAAAGATAGTCAGGTATAAGAGGCCTTTCAGGCACAGAAGAATTAAAATTCCCCACTAAAGTTTCCCTACAAGACAAGCAGATTAGAATACTGTTAGTGTCTGGAGATATTTTTTTTTTTTTTTTTTTTTTTTTTTTTTTTTTTTTTTTTTTAAGTTTTGAGAAAAAGTGATGAGAGGGATATCTCAAGATATTAAGTAGAGTGGATTTGATCCAAATGGAAATGAACCCTCATTTAAATATATATAGATAGATAGATTTTGAAAATAATGTAAATTTTCTATCATTATGGTGGAATAAGAGTTTTTATTAGCATTTTCTTTAGTAATGAATTCTGACTGATTAATCAATAGGTATTCTGTTGGACCTGTTACTCCCAAGTAAGTACTAGTCAAGGATGCGAAGGCTAGTGAGAGCCTTAGCAGCCTCAATCATATGTTGGTTAAGCATAAGATCCATGAGGAATAAGCAGCAATTACAACTCTGGACTTTAGGAGAGCAGATTTTTACTTGAGGAGCTTGACAAATCCAATGGAAGACTGTTCTGGATTGCAGAGGACCTCAGGAAAGCTGTCCAGTCTTCTAGGATAACCTCCTAAAAGCATGAGAACGGTCATGCAGGACCTCAGATGCAGGACATGGAGCAAGTGTGGCAAAAGGGCAACGTGAATGAAGAAGGGACCCCTGGCTGAACTTAGTTGCAAAATGGAAGTACACCAAAAGGGGAAGCATTCCTCCTGATGCAGGAGGAATGTAAAGATGCTGGCTATGTGGGCAAGCTAGGAAAGCCAGAGCTCAGCTGGAGGTGGAACTAGTGAGAGATGTGATGGGCAGCAAGAAGGGTTTCTCTATGTATGTTGGCAGCAAAAGGAAGGCTGAGAAAAGTATGGATCTGTGTGGATTGAAGCATTACTGTCTATGGGAATAGTACGTGCTGGGCCCAGGTGCACATATAGATGTCCATGGAACAGATGGGATGTATTTAAGAGTGTTGAGGGCAAAGCTACTGTCAGTTGTCTTGAAAAGATTGCTAAGAACAGCAGATGTCCGGAGAAAGGTCAGTGGCGCACCTGTCCCCAAGTAGGGCCAGAAGTAGGATCCGAGGAACTATAACTCTGGTCAACCTCACTTCAGTCCTTGGGATGGAGCAAACTCTCCTGGGAGCTGTACAAGAGAGTGGTTGGGAGCACCCAGCATAGCTAAGCAAATGTAATTTGTGCCTGACCAAGCTGAGTCCCCTTGAAATAACTAATTTGCAGCCAAGGAAGAGCAGAGGGCGTTGGAAAGCATGGCTTCCCACGTGGTGTCCTGGAGCATCCGTATCGACCTACAGGTGAGATATGGTTCAGACAGGTGGCCTATAAAGCGGTAGAAAACAGGCTTGGACTACCAGGCTGAAAGGATTATGATTAGTGATACAGAACCCATCTGATGGCCAGTGTTAGTGGTTTCTTTCAGGATCTGGTATGAGGCCAATACTGTTTAATTTCTTTATTGACAACTAGATACCAGTTTCAGTGCACCCGTGGCACATTTGCAGGTGATGCCGAGTCGGTGGGGGCAGCAGGTAACGTGCTGGAGGATGGGGCTGCTGCTCAGTATGACCTGGCTGGGCTGGAGAAATGGGTTGACAGAAAACTCAGGCAGTTCAATAGAGGCCAAACACAAAGTTTAGGGCAAAATAACCCTGTGCCACAGCACAGCCTGGGGTCTGACAGCCTCGAAAGGAGCTTCGAGGGGGTCCTAGCAGGATCTGCGGAACTGCATTAGACCTTTGCAGCCTGTGTTCTCTCATGTATGGGCCGACTTCATGAACGTGCTTGCTTTAAACAGTAGGTGGCACAAGAGCTTTTGTTTGAAATAGGCTCCATGTTTTAACTGCTATACAGTTGCCTACATGGAGTCCCAGTCATTTTAGCTTTTGCGTCATTTTAATTCTGTTATGTGTGTATTTTTTGTTTATTATTTCTTTTTTTCCCCTACTTTTATTAGCAAAAGCATCAAAACAAATGCATGGAAGCCTCTTGCAGTAGTACTTGCCTCTTGCAGTAACCTGTAGGCCCCACTATTTATTTTGTGTATTCTAGAGTATGAAAAAAATATTTCCAAAGACGTTTATTCTTTCATAAGAATGAACTATGACTAAGCATAGAGGTGTAGTACCTTCACTAGAACAGCTGATACAATTAGAAAAAAAAAAAAGATTTTTAATCTCAGACTTTTTCTGTCATACCTGATAAGAAACTGCTAAGTCTAAATACAGATTAGACACAGTGAGGTTTTTATCATATATTCATGTCTCTACCTGAAGCCTTAAATAACTATAAGTTTGCCTTTAAAATTGCCAATTTGTCAAAGAAAATCCTTGCATAACTTGCATGTAATATGGTAATGCATGTGCAGAAGGTTAAATGCAGCTGAGGAGAAAGCAGGAGGCCATGGGGATCAAAAGCAGGAAGATCTGAAGACAAGCAACTCTGTAATTTGAATTTCATGATCATTTAGGCTGGCTTAAAATAGTGAGAGAAGCTGCTTTGCCATTCCTTGTACTTGTGCAGAGTGGTTTGTTCTTGCCCTTTTATCGTCTTCTCCCCCCCCCACCAGAATCCAGCTTTTGACACATCCGTCCTGTGATGAATTGGATTAGGAAATTGATTTGAGTGAAAACAAATCCATAAAAAGAGCAAGGAATGTAATCGATAACAAGCAGAAGTTTGTAGTTTAAGCCAGGTCAGCTTCCCAGGGCTTTGCCTCATGTTCCCTGCATTTATATACAATGTGTGTTTCACTTGAACCCAGCAAATGAGAAGGGAACGTTATAAATAGCCCATAGTTTGTAAATATGAAAACTGGTGCATTTCCTGGAGCTCCTACAATGCTGTCTGTTGGCATGAACATTGGTGAGATGAGGTTCCAGGTGTGCAAGGGAATATTGTCCCAAAAGAATCCTGACTTACATATTTTTATTACTTAAAAGAGCCATTTCTGTTTGTTTGTCCTTCCAGTGAATCCCCCAAAGTTTAGAAAATATAAAATAAATGCAAATGCAAAATTAAAAAACAACAAAAAATGCTTTAGGAGCGATTTTATTGTAGCAATTAACTGAAATAGCTGGCAGTCTGTCCCTGTCATTTACGTGAAAGCATAAATGCATGTATCTAAAATTAAAAGACATATTTCAAAGTAGTGTTTGGAATTGAAATAATCATTAAAGATTATACAGATAAGTATAAAGTAATTGTTGTATTCTTAAAAAAAAGATTGTAGAGTAATAGTAAATTTGTTTATTTTTGAAGTGGTACAGTATTTATTTTATTGCAGTTCCAGTACTGAAAGTGCTTTGTTTCTTTTGGTTAGTGTGAAAATTTTATTATTAGCATTCTGAACCCTGAGGAATATGTTACCTGATTAGAGTTTCAGAGAGGACTTTGTTCCTTCAACAGGTCGTGAGAAGATATATTTTGGGCTCCGTGGTTGACAGTGAGAAGAATTACGTGGATGCCCTCAAAAGAATCCTGGAGGTACCTAATATCTTTTGCTTTTTAAAATGGGGAAATTTGAGAAGTAATTAAATCCTTAAAGAATCTGTAATGTGATTCACATGGCTTTTGTTACAGATGCTTTGTGCCAAATATTTGGAGAGGTTTTGTGTATGTGTGGTTTTATATGTGTGGTAGGATTTTATGTTAAGACATTTTTTTTAGCTAGTTTAAATCTATGTTTGTCTTTTTCTTCCACAGCAATATGAGAAGCCTCTTTCAGAAATGGAACCAAAATTACTGAGTGAAAGAAAACTCAAAATGGTCTTTTATCGAGTTAAGGAGATTCTTCAGTGCCATTCGATGTTTCAAATAGCCCTGGCCAGTCGTGTCTCTGAGTGGGATTCTGTTGAGATGATTGGCGATGTCTTTGTTGCTTCAGTAAGCAAGTGCATCTGAACAGATAATCTATTTTTATTTTAGAAATGTTATTTAATGTCCCTGTCTTTCTCTCTAACTTAGCCACTTTATTCCCATATTCTGCAATGCCTGTAGCAGCTGCTGGAGTCAGCATATCCATTCCGGTGAGGCAACTGACACCAACCCGTCTCACCTTGGTTAGCAGACATGGAAGAATTATGGCCAAAATTTTCAAGTTTTGATCTAATTTTCAGATATTTAAGTGATTGCTTTTTCAGAGGAACTAGACATTTACAAATCTGCCAAAATTGGATCCTAGCTACGATTTTGGATCTCAGTGAAGGCCTGAGCCCTGGGCTGTAGCTGAGTGAATTGACACTTTGTAATTCACAGCTTTTGTGTCTTAAGGTTTCCCATCTTCTGTTCCACGCAAAGGTCACTTTTTGTTTCATCGATGTTTCTATAGAGCACCAACAGACCAAATACAAAACCTTAGC
The DNA here is from genome assembly GCA_013398735.1 of Nothocercus julius. NCBI lineage: Eukaryota > Metazoa > Chordata > Aves > Tinamiformes > Tinamidae > Nothocercus > Nothocercus julius. The sequence continues at coordinate 1,209,496 of VZSV01000073.1, forward strand.
TCCTAACATGGCGAGTTCTTAGCTGTCATAGGTATCAGTAAATATGCTTTGGGATTTCTTCTGCATTTATAGTTAGCACTCTCCTTTTTACTTTTTCAGTTTTCTAAATCTATGGTATTGGATGCATACAGTGAATACGTAAACAACTTCAGTACGGCAGTGGGGATTCTCAAGAAAACATGTGCCACCAAGCCCGCCTTTCTAGATTTTTTAAAAGTGAGTGCATTTAAACTTGAAACAGCTGGGCAGATGAAATAATTAAAGCTATGTATTTTATAAGCTAGAAGGAGATTTGATTAATGGTGTTGTATATGCTGTGGCTGCTTTTGTAGATTGTGGATTGTGGATTTCATAAGTGGAAGAGAATTCACTTCCACTTCAGTGGAAGTTTCAGAGCAATAGCATGGTTTTAGATCTAGGGTGTGTTCTGAAGTACATTGCGGTCTGGTCATTATTCAGGTCAAATGTATTTCTATTTGCATGACTCTACTTAGCAAAATACTGGGGTTTGTGTACCAGTTGGGCTTACAGTAACAGCTTGCTCTCTGAGGCATCTTGCTCTCTGAGGCATCTTATTTGGGATGTTTTTTACTTCTAACCATATATTGTACAGAGTGGTTAAGAAATTGTATTTCTGTTTCACAGCACTTTTCTAGTGTTTTTAAAATCGTTTTTTTTTTTCCATCTTGAGGGATGAAATTGAAAAGAGTTGTGCAGATTGCGTCCTGCTGTGATGAATGTGGTGCTCCCAGTATGAGTTCTATGCACGGAGACCCTGGCACATGCCACAGAAGCCCCTGGAAAGCCCTAATGGGGGATATCCTATGGAGTGGGCACAACATCCATCTCGTGGCTTTTTAGCCTGCTGGTTTTGTGCTGGGAGCCTGGAAGCCCCGTTTGTCTAATTTTCCTGGGCGTTGTGGGTTGGGCTGTGCCCCAAGAGTTGCTAGCCTGTCAGGTCTTGGCATTGGTCTATGAAACACTGACATTTGTTGCCTTAGAAAGTCCTCACAGTGAAGTTTTTGGGTATCCTTGGAGGACGATGCAGGGCCTGGTTCCCAAGTGTGTTCTCATATCTTAAAATCAACCGGGAATCTTTTGGAGCAGAGTAACTGCATTATACAGGGTCGTGTTGTGTGGGCTTTATGGCCCACCAAGACCACACTGTATAGTGAGGTTATAGTCACTCATACCTCTTGCACTTTTAAAAGGCCTTAGTCCTACAGTGGCAAACTTGCAGCTTTCCTCACTCCTTGTCACTGCCAACACTGATGCTCAGAACTGAGTGCTGCACAGAGAGAGAGGTGACGCTTATGCTCTCCAATATTTGTGCTTTTGTCCAGCTGCAGTCAACAGGCTGTGGACCAGAATCTTCTCTGTGACTGGGTGGGCAAAAAAAGCTTGTGGAGGTGAACACAGAAAATTGCTTTGAAATTTTTAGAATTGAAAAGTTCCTCAGGTCTCCTTATTCTGAGTCAGCTATGTGTCTGGTCAAAACACTTCCAGTTGAAAGGATTTACACAAATAGTTATGAAAAGACTTACACACATACAAATACTTATTAAATTTGCCTGGTTTTATCAGCTAGTTCTGATAGCCAAAACAGTTGTTGTTCTTTCTCAGTGCGAAGAACACTAACAACATAAGTCAGTTTTATTTTCCTTAGTTTTTTTTTTAAATAAAGAAAAACTAAAATCTCTGTTTGTTTGTATAGTGTTGACATTATGGTGCTTTCCTTTACCTACACATTGTTAGGTAAAGATTTGCAGTGTGTTAGCCCTAAGAAACAAAAAATTTGTAATCTCTTAGCCCTAAGAAGCAGAGCAGCAATAGCAAGTTATGGACTGTAAGTAAACAAATAATTTATTTACATTTTTCATACTTAAGACTCTGAAATATTTAAGACCTTGGGTTCGTGTGCTGTAAGTTTAGCAGATATTTCAGTGCACTGCTTACAGGAAAAGCATAAGTATGCATAATTGCTGTATTATTCTTGAGACTTCAGCCCAGCTCTGTTTGTTTAAAGGAATTTTAATATAGTGATAGCCATTGTTTTAATGTTGATTTTTTTTCATAAAGATGTAATATTTTTAAATGAAATTGCATGATCTTTACAGAACCCTTGTCTTAATGAATGTGAATACTATAAAAGAATTTTCATTTTTGATCAGTAACTGATGGAGAGGCACCTGTGTGAGTAACCAGCATGACTTTCTTGCATTGCAGCAGTGCCAGGAATCAAGCCCTGACCGAATTACTCTGTACGGTTTAATGATGAAACCTATCCAGCGCTTTCCACAGTTCATTCTGCTATTACAGGTAAATAATTTTTACAACAAGACTTACTAGATAAGTGCTCTTGTTGCATTTACATGTGGGATTGGTTTGCAGTTGTCCTCTGCTGCAGGAACATGCTGCAGTGGGTTTTGTCTGCAGATCTTAGGAAATGCCAAGAAAAAACCTTGACTGCTTGATAATGTCCTGATCACCTAGTCTGCTTCTTGGGACAGTCAGCAAATATGCTATAGGAGAATCTTAATAAATCAGATTTACTCTAAATTACTTACCAGATTAGATTTAGTTGGTAAATCGCCTCATAGTAGAACTGTAGATCAAATACACTACTCAATTATGTCAATTTGCTAGGTAATAATTCTTCAAACACCACTAAGAACTGTATGCTGTTATTTTACTTTCTGTTTAAGTGACATGCAAGAGAAAATTCACACATGGAGACAGTGGCGTAAATGTGTTGTCTCCCATAGTGCCTGGCGCTTGGTGCCTGTTGGAAGGTGCCACAGCTCCTTCTTGCCTGCAGTGCCTCCTCTTCCTCACAAGGAAGCTGAGAGCACTCCCAGGTCAGGCCTTTGGGGTTCCCCAGGGTCTCATCTCAACACAGAGCCCCACTGTACAATGTGCACAGTCCCCCAGTGAACTTGTGTATTCAGCCTTAACATCTGAGAACCTACTCCAGGCAAACGCAGTGATTGTAAAGCCTTACAGAAGCCCTCCAGGTCTGTGGCAGAAAAGACCACTGTGCATTAGCTATTTCTCCTAGATGTCCCAGGGGAGGACAGGCGCCAGGGTGACGCTCCAGGAATTACTGTGAAAGAAAAACAAAGGTGGTCAATGAGCTCACCTATAGGCAGCAGTGTCTAGAGCTTTCGAGGAAGCAGAAGAAATGGAAAATAATGTGGCAGGAACTCACAGTGAATATGTTAGGATGCTCAAGTGTTGCTGCAAAGAAGCAAACTTTCATTGAAATGGTTCCAGGGTGTGCCTACAAAAGAGAAGGATCTTTAAAAATCGTGACCTCAATGCGGCATCAAGTACGGTTACCCTGCTTTGGGATTAGCACGCTATCAGTGTTTTAGTGAGAAATAATAACTGTCATGAAAATGATATGTTGTAATTAAATATCGTAAATGTTTAATTTTACATCACTTGACAGATATCTGCATATAATATTGACTTTCAACTTTTATTTACTTTCATCTTCTTATGCTATTGTTTATTTTCAAGTTCCTTTTCTGTACTTTCTTCCTATAAATAACACTGTATGTTCCCTGTATATTTTTGAAGGGCTATAAGGATATTCAGGAAAAAAGTAGAGTATTGTCTGAATATTCATTGGGAGTTTTTGGTTGATCTTATTCTTAACACTAAGGTAAAGAATGATACCATAACTTTGAACAGGACATGCTATAAACTTCTACAATCTTTCGAATTTGACTTTGAAATTAAATCCATTTTTATTTATTTTTTATCTTTTTTTTCTTCAGGATATGTTGAAGAATACTAATAAAGGACATCCTGATAGATTACCTCTACAGATGGCTCTTACAGAACTTGAAACCCTGGCAGAGAAATTAAATGAAAGGAAAAGGGATGCAGATCAGCGCTGTGAAATAAAACAAATAGCAAAAGCAATGAATGAACGTTATCTGAACAAGGTTAGAAAGTAGGAATGTGTGATGGAAGAGTTTCTGTGTTATTAGTTTCTGTGCCTTGAGCAGTCTTTAGAATGGGCACAGAAGAGAAACCTACAAGCTTTTCTGTAGTGCTCAGCACGATAGGGTCATTCTATAGGTAGGTGTGAGTTGTAAGTTATCTTCAGGACTAAATAGATTCACTGGTTAAAACCACTGTGAGCTGAAGGATTTGACAGGTGAAAATATCATCAGCAGTATAAGTGTCCTATGGCAGCATAAAAGATGGTGGTGTTTCCTCTTTCTATAGCAAGTTCTCATGCAGATCTTTTGCATACGAAGATTACTTTTAAGTGATCCAAGAGCTGAGTAATTTCTCCTGAATAAAGGCAAAGAAGTGATTTGCTACAGTGTTTCTAACTAAAGAGCAATTCAAGATATGCTACTAGATGTGTCCACTATCTTCCTTTTTTTAAAGAACATCCTAGCCTACTTCAATTATTCGTTTGGATTACACAATATTTTAAAAGAATTTTCGAAGACATTCAGTAGGAAAGAAGGAGCAATCTTCCTTGAGTTTGCTTGTGGCTAACAGTAGGATAGCAAGTGGCAATCTATTGATTTTATTTTTTTGCACTGGATATTGCATGTGCCATGTATAACATGCAGTTTTCGTTGTTTAAAATCTAGCTACTTAGCAGTGGAAACAGATACCTCATACGGACTGATGATATGATTGAAACAGTTTACAATGACAAAGGAGAAATAGTCAAAACCAAAGAACGACGACTTTTCATGTTAAATGATGTGTTGATGTGCGCAACGGTTAATGTGCGGTAAGACTGGATTCATATTTTTTAAATGATCATTCAAGCTTGAGCTGGGAAAAATGACACTTAATGGAAGGCTACTTAAATAATGCTGCTAATTTCTATTAACCATCATAATAAATGGATAAATAGCTTTTTTTTCCTCTGTTGCCTGCTCATATTTTACAATTCTGGAATAAATTTGTAGAAAATCTTTATGGCTTAGAGATTAAAGGTAAAAAAAAGTTCTGTAGTGTCTAGTTTTTGCTGTCTATTGGTATTTAATGAAGTGGAGGTTTTGTAGGTTCAGAACACTTTTAATTTAAATAGTAGAGACTGTGTTTTAGTTGGCTGCAGCTATTACTGTTAGTCAAGTACTGTTAGGATGTGCCCAAGTCACACTTGCCTTTGAGTGTTGCGTGTGGCATAAATTGCTTTATATGTTATTACATTCTGGCAGAGAAAATATGAGCCCTCAAAGCCTCTCAAAAACTGCTTTTCTTAAGTGTGGTCTGAGAGTTGATATTTTCTGTCCATTACTGAAGTGTTTAAGTTATCTCCAAGTGTGAAAGCTCTCAGACTTTTCAATCATATAAACACTTAGTGCCATACTAGTGAGTAAACAGTGCCATGTAGTAACTCTGCCTTTCAGAAAATGCACAAGCTAATGCCCAGTTATCCCAGAAGTTACACTTCTTTTCCTTTCCTCTTTACTGAGTTCTTTATTAACAACTGCATTTTTACTCGGGGATTCTTTGGGGGAAAGATTACTTTTATCCATTTATTTTATCTTTTTGTGTGAGATCATTGTTTGGATTTTTTGTCATTTTTCCCTGAAGCGGCAATATTTAAACGGTTTTCCTTTTCCTTGTGAAAAGTCCCTGGTTTTGCCAAGTTGCTGGCTTCCGTATTGAGTCAACGGTTTCAGTTATCACAAACATCACTCTTGTTCCTGTGGACATCACTGCTAACGAGCAGCCTCCTTCAGGGCAGTAATCAGGCATGATGCTTATGTCACACAGGACTGTTAGCTCAAAAAAAAGTTTCAATTCCTTAGGGTTTTTTTTTTTTTTTTTTTTTTTTTTTTTTTTTTTTCCTCTGGCAGTTAAGGTTTTCTTGAATTTATATAACAGTGGCTTCCAATCTAAGCTGGGCTGTTTTTAATGGTAGTGATTTTCCAACTGTCCCATTTGTGGATGCCTACAGATTTTCCCATGGTGCTGTAGGTTCCTTCGGAAACGTTATGTGCACAGGAACTCGTGCAGCCATCTCCGCTCGTTCCTCTTAGCCACCTTTTGTGCAACTTCCCGGAAGTAATCCGAGATCCCAGGGGTCTGTGAATTGTATGTTCAAAAATAGTTTTCGGTAGCTGGTAAAAGACACGTGTTTGTGCAGAGCACATGCTGCTCGGAGGGTCCTCCTTCACATGCAATTCAGATGACCAGCTTAAACCAGAGACTTATCTTTTAAGCAGCAGGAGGTAGAGGAGGCAGATGCTCTCTCTAGTGACGGAGCAGCTGTGTTCTGCCTTGTCTTGTTTGCTTTCTTTGGAGTTCGTAAACATTTACTTATCTATAGTTTTTAATGTTTTCTTTTTGTTGTTTTTTTTGTTTGTTTGTTTGTACTTATCTCTTGATTGCAACTACATTGCAAAGGTAGCTGACTACCTGAACGTCAGTTTTGAGAGACTGTTCTGAGTAAATACCTTTTACTGACTCCCTTCAAGTACCCTTTGGGTTGCTTTTAAGTTTTTCTTTCAGCCATGCTTTCTGTGAAGTGAACATTAAAGGAAACAAAAATTTCCATTTTGTCCTAATATATGTTATATACGTGCTTGAATGAGGGAATAAAAGAAACAAAGGCAAAGGAGTATGACAACCATTTCTATTCCAAGTGTTTCAGCAAGCTGTTTCCTCTGAAGTGCGTGCTGTGCCAGACGCTTCCTTTAGCAGCCACTCATGTGTAGTTTGCACTCAGATGCCACAACCGTTGCCAAGGGTCTGATGCAAAGAACATCCTGGTCGGGTGGCTCAGTGGGAATGTTGGCTCGTTTGCCCTTGGGAAGTAACCTTGACCTTCTGGTAGTTGTTCAAAAGTCTTATCATCCATACTTTCCTAAATACAGCAGTTACTGCTTTTTTTTTTCACTATTTCAGGCACTATCCAGTTACCATCAAAAAGAATTAGGGAAAAGATGGAGCCACTGTGCATCCTGAGCACTTGTAACAGGATGTTGAAATGCATGCTGATCTTCTTAAGAGAGGGTAGTTTATGTTTTGCTGTGGAAATGTAGGGTCTGCTGTTGGCAGTTGTATGCTGTTTGCAAACATGATTACTGCACCTGCATAGCTGCTCTTTGCACTCACCACAAAAGTCAGTGTCAGTCAGAAAAGTTGGAAACATATGTTGGTTTAAAGCTGCATACAGTGCTCAGATTGGTATACAGCAGATTTTGAAAGTTAAAATACTGAATAGTATGCTATGAAATGTAATTGCCTGTCAAAGCAATAATTTGTGTGTCTTCCAGCTCTTCCTACGAAGGCAGTGGCATTGTGACGACTGGCCAGAGATATTTATTGAAATGGAGTGTGCCACTGGGACAAGTGGAAGTCATAGAGTATGGCAGCAGTGAGGGCCAAGGGGAGAACTGCAGGTTTCCACCTCAGCACTCTACTGAGAGCATCATTAACTCCAAACCAAGTAAGTGACAGGCATTTTTCCTTACATATTTTAAATCTTTGTTAAAACCTATATTTGATCTAAATGGGCTACTGAAAGCAAAGAAAAACACTTTGTGCCTGAAGACCTTTGTAGAATGAACAGTAATATAAACTCTTTTTTGAAAACTGAAAATCTATAAAGTGATAGCGAGCCTCTTGCCTTGCAATATGAATTACTTCAATTTATTTCATCTTACAGTTTTATGGCATAAAAGCATGAACATGGTGGAGATGCAAAGAGGTTATTGTAGTTTGGTATGCCTGTTGTACTACTATAGTTAGTTGGACCTATGTTTTTATCCCAGTGTTAATGCAGGGACGTTTCCCTCAGCAAAAAAGACAAGCTACTCCATCACTGTGGAATAAGAGCTTGGATGCAAGTGGTTGCTGCAGGGTAGAAGTTACTTCACTGGATTCCACAGGATCCCACCCTTCAAACACAGTAAAATGTGCTTCGGAAAAAAATGCAATAATGATTTTAATGAATGTTTACAAAACTGTGGGGCTAAGTAATTTCCTTCTAACCTCTTCCCCCAAGTGCCTTCAAACTCTGAAGTTAAAGAAATCTTTTAGTACTTCTTAATCTCTCCTACAAGCCTGCCTACTACCCTCGAGAAATGTATGGATTTCAAAAGTTTATTCAGTAGCTAGCCTCTTATATATAATGAATTATTTTTATACTGTTGCTTAAATCTTTTATTTTTAAGTACATTTAGTATATTTAGGATCAAATCTCTTGTGAGTTGTCAATGGATTGTGGTTTAGTTTGGTTTAGTTGGTTTTTAGTTTGCTGACTCCGGGCATTTATTTCACACTCTGTTTATTTAACATTGCATTCTTGCCTCATGAGTTCTCCCACAGTCCTTCCCTAAGAAATAAATATTATACTTGAACGCTGCCTGAGATGCAGCTGCAGTATCTAATACCCCCCTTATTCTGCAGGGTGGCTCTTGTTAGGCCTTCTTGCTCCTCCCTTTGTACACAGCTCAGGAAAGTTCTTAAAGTACCTAGGTTTCAGTTTCAAAGTTGACTTCATTTTGTAACTTTTTAGACATTAGCGAGCTACTTGGACAATGTGGTTGAAGCTCTTAAGTTATTGTTTACCAGCTACTGTATATATGAACCCAAGAAGAGTGTGTATAAAGAGGATACTGCCTAGAATAGGGGGTTCCTTTCCTGGGAGAGTGTGGGAGGAAGAGCTCATTGCAACACTCCTAGTGTGACATGATTGATTAGATGAAGTCCTTTCCCTTCAGGGAGATCAGATGAGGAAAGCAGAAAATGAAGGAAGAAAGAAAAATCCTCACCCAAACAATCCAGTGGAACCTACGTGATTCTGTTGGCTTTGGGGTTTCTTAGTTTCATAATGTTTGGCGATAGTATCAGAAAAAAAGTAAGATGATTTTGCACATCATTTGGAATCTCAGTGTTCAGCTTAAATGGTATTCAACAGGTGAAAGGCTGAATTTGCTGCTCTGTTGGCGAACTTTGATCATTATATTATTTCAATCCCCTTCTAACCAAAGGGCTCAAAAGATAAGCAGAATGTGAAGGTTACTGGTTATATAAGTTAATAAATCTTTGGCAGAATCCTTCTGTTTGTAAGTTTCTTAATGCTGTTTTCTAATAGAGTAGATTTATAACTTCTCTTTATAACCTGCAACTATATTTAAAGCACAAAATATTTCACATTTCAGGCTATTCTTGTTGTTGTTTTTCTAATAGCATGTTTATCAGATCTCATTTTATTTAGCAAATCAGGCAAAATTCTCTTTTCTGTATTGGAGTTCCTCTTGCCTGAAAGTCTGTAGCCCAATTGGATGGTTGTAGTGGAAATATATATCTCACCAATGTGTGTCAAAGCCTGAGATTCCAGAAGAGACCTAATGTGCTGATTTACTTATATAGAACCATTTGCAGAAAGATGCAGGATAACATTCTTACCTCATAAATCCACATACTGATTCACATAGGCTCTTGTTTATTGTTTCTCTCCATCTTTTAAAAGATGTTAATTGATGTGAAGAAGCAATACACGTTCATAGCACCAAAGAAGCTAAATTAATAATGGAAAAGAGGCATGAACACTAAATTGTATATTCTTGGGTTTGATTTACTTGCTGAAAGAATTATGTCTTTTTGAACTCTGTTATACAATACAAAGAGTGTTTTATGGAGTTATGAGTACGTTTAGTTTGCTTTTGTTGGAAGATATGAGAAGTACTATAGTGTTAGGTGAGGTTGTTAAATGTAAGAAAAAAGATCTATGACTCAAACCCCAAAGATAATTCAACAATAGGATTATGTAATATGGGAACATTCCCATGTTCTAAAATGTTTGAAAAGTTCAAAGAAGAGATGCTTCCTTTACTTGGTGTCAATTTGTGTTTTCTTTTCATCCACACAGTTATATCCTAGTGAATAATATTCCTTCAATAAAAACAAGATGAAAAACTGAAGTCCTCCTACCTGTGTTCTTAAAAAAAAAAAAAAAAAAAAAAAAAGGAGAATGGGTCAAAGATCAGTGAATACAACTTATTTGGTGCAGTCCTAAAAATGTCTTTCCATTAAAATACAAGAAAGTGTCCAAAGGCAACTTTTTAACTTCTTATCGGAATATACTATATTCCCCTCAAAAAGAACCAAAACAGTTGACCTGCGCTTGCAAATATCCCCTCCGCACATAGAAACACTGAAAATATGTCTTTCAATGAGCTTTAAAGGCAGCCAAAATAGGCAACAGTCAAACACACAGCACAGAATTTCCGTTTCCTGGACCCTTGGTAAATACTTCTTCTAGTGGTAGAACTTTACTCAAGCTGTGGAAGGACAGTGAATTGTAGATCTTCTGCTGGGAATAATTTCTGTCTGGTGCTGTAGTGGATGCAACCACACAATGTTTTTTTTTTTTGGTTGTCAAGGCAGCCTAAGGATGAAAAGGGTGAGCTGTAAAATTCTCTCCCAGTGTCTTTAAGATGACCAAGTTGCAGAGACTCTGAAGGAGCAAAGGGAGGAGGCCAAAAGTCTTCTGATTTCTGGGGGAGAAGTCGAGTGTCGGCCAGGTTGTCTTGGCTCTCTGCTGCTGGTCTTGTTGATCAGCAGTCATAAACACCGGGGGCTATTACTTAAGGAAATAAACATTTAATTTTAACCATATGGCTAAAAATTGAATGAGAGAATGAGCAAGGCCCATCTGCTCTATATATCCTTTAATTCTGAGCATAGGAGGTAACAATAAAGCACGTTCACATTTATGATGGAGGCTTAATGTTATTTTTAATTTCACAGGTTTACAGTACATAACAGCGGTCAGACTTTAGCCCTGCTGAGCTCTGACTTGTCTGCTCTCCCAGCCAGTCTTGTTGGGGTAAATTGGCGCTCCCTTTCCATGTGCTTGTGGTTCTTGTTTGTTGTCAAAAGTCGTAGTAACACCACGCTGAAATGCAGACGTGATTCTGCTCGTCCACGTTTCCTTCTGCTTTATGCAGGCAGCTCATGCAGCCCCGCGTGTTGTCAGGGAAACAGGCGCCTGTCTCATGGGCTCGTGTATCCTTGTGTTCCTGCATATGTTTTCCTCGAGATTAGCAAGTCCTTCTCAAAGACAGAAATAACACTGCTGCGATAGCCGCTGCTGTCGAGACGGTTTCTGCTCGTTTGTCTCGTGAGAAATACGGAATTGGGGAAGGAAAGAAAAGGCAGCTATATCATCACTTTAAGTCTGGACAATTGTAATTGAGTGTCTAGAGTAAACAAGACCAGATGTTAAATGACATTTCAAGTCTAACATTGATGATAAGGTTTTAAGAAGGATGATAGGACCTAAACTGCTAGTTCAGCCAACTTTCATCTCTGTGAAGTGTATGTAGAGTAACGACGTAAATCTTTGTTTTAAAACAACTGCACATAATACTGTGCACTGAAGGAGATGTAACATGTCCATAAATGTAAACTGTCACTGATATATGTCAACAAAAGACTGGAGATTTTAAATAAATCTAATTCCGGATGCAGGCTGTTTGACTGAGCAAACCAGGTGCATTTAAATAGTCCACTTTCCTAAGCAGATAAATGTAACTAACTGGTGGATTAGACATGGATTAAATTAGGTGTTACATGTTTGTCTCACCCACTTACAATGAATTCTTCTGTTTTCCTGTCAGATTTCTTGTAGTGGTTATAGAGCTTGACATACAGCGCAGATGATCCTTCTTCTGAATTGCTAGGGGTCTGTTTCACTTCACGGCACTACCCAGTAAGATAAGTAGGAACCTAGGTACAACCCGGCAGGCCAGAAGGAGGGAGGGAGGAGAGCTCCTCGCAGCGCACTTCCCACCTGAGATGCAGCCGATCTGGAGGCTCAGCCCTCTGAACTCCAGGGAAGCCTCTGCCTGCTCGGGCAGCCCCTGGTCGTCACCCATCCTCCAGAACCCGGCTGTGCTTTCCCTCTGCAGTGTGTTCGCATGCACGCTGCCACTGCTTTGTTATGCTGCTTTTATGTTCTCACATGCAGTTCCTCTCTCGGCCTTTCATCCTTGCAGTTTCATCCCCACAGAGGCACCATGCCAGCTCTTCCCTCCTCCAAGGAGGCTTCCCGGTCTGTGCTGCCTTCACCTGACCTTTGGGATGCCACAGGAGGGCATGACTAAAGGGCTGGGGCAAGCCTTGTCTTTCATTCAAGGCTGCTGCAGGGTAACTCTCAGTGGCAGGGCCTGAGGTTGCTGTGATCCATAACTGCACAAGTCTGTGTTTGGGAAAATGTCTTGTAGCTGCCACTGTTGGTGAGCAGATGGCAGCTCCAGATTGTCACTGTGGTGGTACCTCAGCTCCATGTTCTCTTCCACTTTCATTTCCTCCTCCTCCTTTGCCGCAGCACAATTGTTTCTATGCTGTGTATATCAGAAATGTTTATGCCATTATATTTCTAAAATTCCCTGCCCTGCCAGGATTAGCACAAGTTTTGTATAATTCTTACTTAAGCCACACTGATCATGTAGAAGGTGCTTCTCACCCTCTTAAAAGGTTTTGCTTTTCCTTGGCATTCTTGCATAATTTCAGTCATTGATGATATAGCTGAATATTTTGCACAGTATTTACAACTGCAAGCTGTTGATTTTATCTTCCTATTACTCAAGCTGTACAAATAAGCAGTTTGTGGTTGGACTGTATTTTTTTTTTTTTTAATGTGTAGCCTGTTTGTCTTCATGTTCAGATCAGATACAATGAGATGTATCCTGGGACAGGTCTCAGTGCTCATGTAATTACTACTTGGGAACAAGGTATTAGCAGCTGACGGGAATGTGAAGTTAAAAATACTTGTCAGATTAAGGCTTGGGAGATTTGTTTCCCAGCTCTGCTATATATATGTACTGGATTATGTTAGGGACTTTGGTTCTTTATCTGTGATTAGGGCTCAAGGAGCTCCCCTGCTTGGTGTGACAGTTGGCATAAATACATTAAACAGCTTTAGAAGCTCAGTTTCGCTCATTAAGCTCATTGAAATTACTTCTAGATGCTTACATGGTTAAAGTATGATTGGAATTTATTTGCTTGGAGGTGGTAGTGTGAATAATGTCATCTCATTTTTATGATCAGGCTCTTCATATTGAATGAAGATGATGTTATGCCCTGACTATTTAGATAATTAGATTTGCTTGCTCTATATCTGTATTTAATAGTTTGTATTCTACTAATCTCAAGGTTTTATTGCTTATCACCTAACACTCTGTATGTGTTTGTGCTTTTTCTTTCTGTATTCAGTTAGATTATATTAATAATCTGTTAGACTATATTAATAAATCTGATTTGGAGTCATGCTCTAATAGGAAAACTCAACATTTTATTGATGCTAGCCAAAAAAGCTCTTGTTTTCTGAGATCATGATGTCTTTCCCATTTGCTTTAGGTTCAGAACCTAGAGACTGATATCTTTCTATAAGTGTGTATGTGATTTGGAGCTGTGAATGTCATATAATCTAAGGTGAGCTACATTTGAACTACAATGTCTCAGATTTTTCGGGTGAATTTAACTTTTGACGTCACGAGTTTGATTTGACATAAAAGAACAAATGAGGTTAAGGTAGAAAGTCTGCTTTTTCTTTCACAAACTTGGACGATGTTTTTGGTATTGCACTGAAATTTCATTTGGCTGTTTAATTGCTGTTGTAAAAAGACCAAAAAGCCCCACTCTCTGCATGCTTTTTCTAGGTGTCTATGGAAACAGGAACAGTGCGGGTAACCAGACTGAAAGACACAAACAGAGTGAGTTGTGATGGTGCAGCTGTGAAGTGCTTTGCTTGCATAAGAGATTGTGTAGGAAGCGTCTAGTTCTGCTTTGTCACTGGCTTTAACATTGATAAAGAGCTTTCAGGAATAAGGAATTAACAGTAAGGAGAAGCTTCCTTGCACCTGGCTGCTGGAGTGATTTGTGGAGTTTTGTGTAGCGAAAGTTTAAGGACAATAAGGAGTTTTTGTTAAAGGCCTTGGAAATGAAAGCTAGGTATTTTGTTTCAAAGGTTTTTGTAAGTGAAAAAAATGTATGGTGCTTTACAGTGGGCATCAGTGGCAAATGCTGGGTGAATTAAAATATTTTCAGAAGTTCTTTTCATAGTCTTTTCTCCAAGTCTGCTTATAAATTGCTGAAATAAATGACATTATATATAAAAATGTCATATAGGGTATTCTTTTCTCCTTGCTCTGAGAAAATTAGTTTCACTAGGCTTTTGTGAGAAGGATGTTCTTCTTGCGTTGTAAAAGATCTGTTAAACTCTATAGCTGCTGTAGTTTCCTTTGTATTTTGCATTCCAGTGTATCTGTAGAAGCAGGATCCCGTATACAGGTACTGAGCAAGAATTCCTGAGTTGCAATAACAGAATCTCAGGCTGTATTAATGGTTTCTGGGCTCCTTCTTTAAATTCATGCTCAAGATGTTCAGTGAATAGGAAATTATTTTAGTTCAGGTGTAACATTGTCTCTTGAACAGCCTCCATTCTTGTCCTTTTCAAAGGTGAGCATATTAAGCTGAGCAGTGAGACACACTGCCAACCTACCATTATGTTACCTAAATCAGTGAAAAATTCCCTGGATAACCAAAAAATCGTATTTAAACAAAGTAAAACCGACCAACCAAACAACCATCCAATCTAAAGAAAAAAAAAAGTTCTGACTGCACTTATTTTTTTTTAAAGTATATTATTTCTATATTATTTTGAAGATATTTAGGTTAAACTGTCTCATGAAGTCTGTCCAGTTTATCAAAAACAGATCAAAAATTCATCTGGTATCATGAATGGATCCATGGCTCAGGTTTGAATGCAAGCTTTACAAATGGCTCAGGTTTGAATGCAAGCTTAAATGTTACAGAAGGGGCCTTCCTTTTTATTATTTTGTGTGAATGCATGATATTACATGGGTTCAAGTTTGTTATGCCTTTCTTAGACATCACAACTTTTAAAGTTTGTTTTTTACATGTATAGCTTCTCCCCAAATCCCACATGATTTTTATGCCCAAAATGAGGTTTGCATCTCTCCCAGATTTCTTCCCTTCATTACACTTGAATCTTTTAAGTTTCAGTCTGGCTACACACAGATGGTTCAGTGGGAGGAAGCCGTATGAGTGCGCTCGGCTTCAAAGACCAAATCACAACTGGCAAATCAAATTTGGGATCTGTCTGGCTTCAGAGGGGCCTTTAAATCTGGCATCTTTTATAAGCATGCCTTTAACTTCTTTGTTGCCCCTCAATATTTCAGGAACTGTACTCTGGCAAATAGTCTGTTCCTGTTTGGTTGCGGTTTTCTCATGTCAGTGCTCACTATTAAATTTCTTTTCATAGAATATGTAGCCTGACCTCAGAGCTCAGTATGTCTCGGAATCAGTCAATGTAATCTTTATAATAAACTTGAATTTCTGTAAAACATCGATTTTGACTTCAAGTCAGCACATTTGTTTCAAAACAATTTATATTGTGTTTTTGAGGGGCATGGTAAAAGAGATACCCACTGCAGTTTTTGCCTTTGATATAATATATGAAACACAAGTATATGAACGGGTGTACTGAGTGATGCTTTTATTTCACCCGCGCGCCACCTGGGCTTGTGGAATAAAGAGGGCACCTGTGTCATTGGAAAGGGATCTCTCCGAGTCAGCGTGAGCCGAATGCAGCTCCGCTGTCTGGTGGGTGCCCAGGCACAGCTCCGCGGGGCTTCCCGCGACGGGAAGTGTTTACCCACACCCAGGGAGCTCCCTCTGCTTCTTTTGAGGATTTTTTTTTTTTTTTTTTAATAGCTTCATATTAGGTTGATCAGGGGCCAGGAACATCTGCCCTATGGGGAAAGGCTGAGGGTGCTGGGCCTGTTCAGCCTGGAGAAGAGAAGGCTGAGAGGAGACCTCATCAGTGTCTATCAGTACCTCAAGGGAGGCAGTGAGGAGGATGGGGCGGCCTCTTCTCAGTGGTGGCCGCTGATAGGACTAGAGGAAACGGCCACAAACTGAAGCACCAAAAGTTCCACAGGAACTTAAGGAAAAATATCTTGACCGTGAGGGTGACAGAGCCCTGGCACAGGCTGCCCAGGGAGGTTGTGGAATCTCCTTCTCTGGAGATCTTCCAAACCTGCTTGGACGCAGTCCTGAGCCACATGCTGTAGGTGACCCTGCGTGTGCAGGGGGATTGGACTAGATGATCTCTAGAGGTCCCTTCCAACCTTAAGGATTCTATGATTCTGTGATATGAGTTAGTTTACTTCAGTTCATAAGAGTTACTTCAAGCCAAGCAATAGTGCTGAATTTAAAGCCGTGACATGGAGAATAGTACTGCAAAATACATGTTTAGTGGTATGCTTATAAGTATCTCAGCTAGGAATTAATTCCTACTCCTGCTTCACTTAGCAGCAAAAATCAATTTAAGGTTAAACCTTTTTTTCTTCCTTCTAAAGCAGCTGGTTGCTGGTAGAACTATCTTGATTGGATTTCATAGCAAGTCTGAGCAAGGAGCTATGTATTTTGCATGAATTCCCGATTTTTGGCACCAAAGTTGCCCTCTGCAGGGCCTTTTGCAACAGGCCTTGAATTTTTCTGGTAAGATCTTAGCAACAGAGGAGTTGTGGAAAAGAATTCCTGCTAACATATATGCAGCCAAGGTTTCACCCTTCAGCTGTAGGTGGAATGCAAAGCACTTCGCCTCCTGAGTCACATGTGTGATTATCGGTTATGGCGCGTTGCGGCTTCCCCAGGCACATCGTTCTCTGCAGCACTCAGGATGTTCTCTACAGCTGGCAAGAACCTTCTCAAAACTCGTGGGAGTTTTTCATGTCAGAAGATAAATCGTTTTGGAGCTTGATAATTAGCTGGAGTGGCTTAGAAATGGGAAGGAAATGGCTTTATCATTTGTAAAAAATTTTCAAAGTGATTAAAATAAAAAAGTCAGTCTTTACTGGGATTAAGCCAAGAGTTTTCTCAGTGTTTTTCGCAGAAAAAAAAAAAAAAGGAGTGGACACCCACCCCAAAATAGCCAGCAATGGACATTTTGCAACCGTCAGGGAACACGTGTAGGCTGAAGCAGTAAGTTGTTGTGTAGATTCTTGTCGCATTTCTGGCTCTGAACTGAGCCAGAAACCCCACCTCCTTCACTGAGGAAAAGTCCTCCATAAAAAATACCCAAATAAATCACCTATTAACATATTGTTAACCTCTCAAGAGATAAACAAGCTAATCCTATTTTAAAAGATGTTCTCATTAACCTTTACAGGACCAAATTCAGATATGAAGTTTCTGTAACTTATGAAGTTTCTGTAACTTATAGCTCAATATCCAGACATAAATCAAAGGGTAAATTTTCACAGAATTTGCTTCTGGTTGATACATCGTCCCTGATCTCTTAAGCCAAATTACTTTTCTGTGCTTCAGCTTGTGCTCACTAAGGGTCTCTATGAAAGAATGATAATAACTGTGGATATTCACCAGGCCTTTTGTGACCACTTAAGTTTCTTCTTAGTTCAGCCCCTTCTCCTTGAGAATATGAGAGGGTAGAAGCAAATTCTCCCTAATTATTTTTTCTTTTTTTTTTTTTTTTTTTTGGCTAAATCCTTGTTCTTTAATGAATGAGCCTAAAATGCCTTCAGTTGAGGTGTTCTGTGAGAGACAGCTTCATGCATAGGTTAGTCTATTTGTTTTGACTCTCTTATTGCACTCTCTATCTCAATTTATTAAAACCTCATGAGATGTGTATGTTGCAGACAAACTAGACGCAGGTCAATTTCCAGATTCATGCCTTATTCTGAAGGTTGTGATGGGTTATTTATAAGAGCAGGCCGAGGATTGTGGAGGAAAGCTGTTGGGGTGAAGTGGAGGTCTGTGCTCTATAAGGAAAGTCCATCCGTGCCAGTAGGTAAAGCCCTATGGCCACGGTTGAGGGCTATGGCACAGGATCCAAGAGTTGCTGAACTCTTGCAATTGCAGTTTGCAGGTAGGTGTCCGTTCTGTGACTTGCTTTCGGTAATGAAATCTCAGATAGCTCTGTCTTCATGAAGCTGCAAAAAATGTTGCTGCCCTTTTAAACTTTACAAATAATGTAGGTAAAATTCAGCTCAGGTACAGTATCCATACTGTCCAGGGGCCTCCTTACACACTTTCAGCTTTTCACAGCATGCTAGTTCTAAATTTTCACATGGCTTAGACCCACGAATATAAATTACTGAAATAGTCTTAGTGCTTTTTTCTGTGTTGCATTTTGAACTGATTAACACTGGAATTTGTAAACAGCAGGGAAGTAGATGGATTTGTGCCAGAAATGAAACTGCCAGTTATTTATAATCAGGCTAAACTGCATTTTGCAGTAGTTCTCTTTTTGTTATAGAAATCTGGGATAGTAATGTTTTCATTCTGTGTCCTGATGCTGAACACATTGTCATGGCTTTCAGACCCCTATTAACAATGATCATCCCCCCCCCAATAAACCCTTGGAAATAAACTATTTGTTGTGCCATGAACTAGCAATTCTGGCACTTCGTAGATTATAGTTATTGTAGACATCAGTCAGAAAATAGATGTTAGCTAACAGAAGCAGAGGGATACAGGAAGGCAACTGCTTAGAATTTTCAGATCTTAATTTTTCTACTTTTTGGACTGGAGAAAGTCAAAATGCAGCTTAATGGAAGTATGCATTCTACAGCTACTGAATTTTTTTTTTTGTTTGTTTTGTTTTGTTTTGTTTTGTTTTTAACAAATCTAAAAAAATACCCTGAAGAACATAATCCAAAAACTCTTCCTCTTTGGTCTATTTTGGAATTTTTTCTTTGCATACAATAAATTGAATAATCTTCTCTCAGAGGCAGTTCTGATTGTGAGGAGCAGAAGGGCCGCATTGTGCTCTTAATTAACATGCAGCGCAGGCAAAGAGCAGCGCAGGAGAGTTGCATCTATTCCGTTCCTGGGGAAATAGCCCTAAATGCATTTGCTCTCTATTTACTGCTCACGGGCAAGAGAAATCTTTTTCTTTCTTTCTTTTTTTTTTTTTTTTCCTCCTTTGCGGCGCCAGTCACAGGAAGACGTTTGTGAAATAGATGTGCTACGTGTGTCCAAACTAGAAGATAGGATGTGTCCGGCATGGGCAGCGAGCCCCCGTGGTGCAGCTCGTGTTGCTGCTGCTGAGCTGTTTCATCGCACAGGGCAGGGGGCTGCATCCAGAGATGTCTTGCTTCAAGGTTTAAGAAATTACAGGTTTTAAACCACCACGATGAAGGCTGAAAATAACTTTTTGGACTTGACACATGATCAAAAGCAATATTCCTGAAGGACACTTAAACTAACATGTTGCAAAAAACCTAATGATTGGTGCTAATAAAAAATTCCGTGTAATTCAGAGGTTCTGGAGGGATAGTCCTTGCTCAAGCCAGTGAAGCTTGGATGTTCGGCACAGTTGTTGTGCATGGTTATTAAAATTACAGACAGTGTGCTCTTCATACTAGATAAACAACCTCTAGTCTTAATTGTAATTGTAAAAGGCAATGATAAGGTGAGCAGAAAGGAAATGCCCATGGTAACACCAGGATATGCACAGATACCTATAATTTCCTGTGACGCATTTCCCAATTATTCAGCTGTGGGGACATGGATCAGCAAAGTAAAAGAGCCATG
Organism: Nothocercus julius; assembly: GCA_013398735.1. Lineage (NCBI taxonomy): Eukaryota > Metazoa > Chordata > Aves > Tinamiformes > Tinamidae > Nothocercus > Nothocercus julius. The sequence continues at coordinate 1,229,080 of VZSV01000073.1, forward strand.
ATATATGTATATAAATAAAACACTCTGATTTTTAGAAGTAATGAATACGTATCTACATATAAGTGTAATACTGCTTTTTACAATATGGAAGCAACAAAACCTGTTCTAGTATGCTCAATTTTCACACAGTGCTAAGAAGTAGTGGCTCATGTTAATGGTATTACATTTGTCCTGCTTTCCTCCATTACTGAGAATTGCATCTTTTTATTATGTGTAATCTAATGTTTTTATTCATTGCAGACAAGCTGTATATGGGCCCAGGGCAACTGTACCATGATCTGCAGAACCTCTTGCATGATTTGAATGTAGTTGGGCAAATTAGTCAATTAATAGTCAGCCTTAAAGGAAATTACCAGGTAAATAAACAAATCGGGATTTATTTTTAAATTATGCTCCAGTTGCAAAATAGTGTAATCAGTCTCTTTCTAGGAGCTCTATTTAGAGAGTAAAATCATTTTTAATTCCAGTAATTAATTTACTGTTAAATGCTTAGACTTATAAGTAGATTACAGCTGTCTTTTTAATCTTGTTTTTCTCTATTGTGTGGGTGGATACTACAAGTGTCTGCATTTGCTCAATAGCTGCTCAGGTTATATGGAAACAGAATTACATTTTAGTCTTAAAAAATTGCTTTCTTACAATCAGACAACATAGCAGTAAGAAAGTCGATTTTCCTTTTTTTTGTTTTAGTGTTATTGGTTAAAGCACTTGATGCCCATTCAAACACATAATCCTGGCTTTCAGGGAGAAACTGTATTTATGACTGAGTGCAAATCACAAAAAACATTACAGGATTTTCAATGGAATTTTGAAAGTAATTTGCTTCATCTTTATTCACATCCCTTTTTCAGCATGTAGTCTAGCAAAAATATAGAGGAAGTTAAAGCAGAATTTCGAAATGAGTTCTCCACAATCATAGGACTTTACAGACTTGTTTTCTTTTTTGCTCTTTGCCTAGGACACATTTTTAAACTTGCAATGGTAAGACTATAAACGCGCGCGCGTGTGTGTGTGTGTGTGTGTGTGTGTGTGTGTGTGTGTGTGCACGCGCACACATGAATATGTGTATGGGTTTCTGAGTTTCTATTATGATATCTTGCTCTCAGTCAAGGGCGTTAAATAAAAAATCAAACTTGCTGAAAGCATGCACTATGAAGAAACTTTATGGAAACTGTGATTTTAAACAAAATTTTGCAAGTACTTGAAGATGAATTTCAGCCCAATGACTGGGCATATACATAGCACAGATCAGAGACGAGACATGCAACCGCTGAATTATACAATTGCATTTTGCAATTGTAAATTTAAGCAATGTTCCAGGTAGAGATGCATAAATTAATTTGAACAATTCAGTTGAAGAATGAGGTCAGCTTCTTTCTTTCTGGGAAAAGAAAGCTTTGATTTTCATAAAATTCTAACTGGTTGAAATTAATATACTTCTGTGTAGCAGAAGTTCACTACTATCACTCAAGTATACTTACCCATGAGAGTGCTAACCAGGCTTGCAGGGAGATTGTTATTTCAGCATCCTCCTGGAACACATTCTGGTTACACAAAGACCTTTCATGATTACCACATAAATATTTGAGCAAAAATATACAGAAAGTATGATTTATAGACTTTTTCTGTGAGATATTTTAGAAAATTTGGGGTATCTTTATAATTGTTCATTTGCAGTGAAGTAAAAGGGTCATGAACACACCTGAAGCAAATTCACATTTGTTAATCAGACAATATTATTTGTGTATCATCAAGCTCTGAACAAAGTAAATAATGGTAGAAATACATTATTAAATCTTTATACATATTATTGAAATGCATTTACAAATTTGTCTATATTATTCATGATTAAAATTTCAATTTTAAGAGTTGTTAGTTTTAAGGAAAGATCATCTTAGCATATGGGAAATAGGCCAGTAGGCTGGCGCTGAATTTAAACTTAAACTATTCTTATTTTTTCAGAACTTGAATCAATCAGTAGCCCATGACTGGACATCAGGCTTACAAAAACTGATCCTGAAAAAAGAAGATGAAATTAGAGCTGCGGATCGCTGTAGAATCCAGCTACAACTTCCAGGAAAGCAGGACAAGTCAGTAGTAACCTTGATTGCAAAGCTTTCTAAATGTGCTTGTATCTTTGACATAGATGTATCGGGGAAACTTCAGTTCTTCCCCCTCTTCTGTCTCTACAGTTAGCCTCTGACTACTGTTCCATGTCATTACAACGGCAATTTTCCCTCGTTACAGAACATTACAGTTTTTTTCAGCATTGTAGGTTTTTTTTCCTGTTCCTCAGTGTGATTTTTCAGGTGCAAGAGTAGCTGTGGCAATGACCCTTTATAAGGAGTAGCCACTCTTGTACTGATTTACCAAGGGGTGATCTCTTTCATATGATTTCATGCAAAAAGTTTTGCAAGAAAGGTATATGGCATATTTCATCACAGCCTGCCTATCAGTATCTGAGTTGTCTTTTCTGAAATATAAGAAAATGATGAGATTTCATCATCTGGCTCAACATTTTTAGCCTTGACTGTATCTCATACTCATACTTTATTCAAGAATGACTACCTTTTTTTTTTTTTTTTTTTCTCCTTTTTCTTTTTTTTCCTCCCTGTCTTGCAGGTCTGGGCGGCCTACTTTCTTTACAGCTGTATTCAATACATTTACCCCTGCAATCAAACAGTCTTGGATCAACAATTTACAAATGGCTAAGCTGGCCCTTGGTAATTCTTAGTTGCTTAAACTAACAACCAAGATAGCGCTCAATGTACTGTTTGTTATAGAAAATGAAATTGTTTTGTGAAAGTCTATCTGAAGATGTTAAAATTGCAATGCACTAGATAGTAGGGATTGTATATCATTGCAAACTAATGATATTCCAGAAAGGATGAGGGATTCATTATGAAGGAATATAATTTCCACAATATATTAATGAAGTCTGCTATATTCATTACTAACTCATCTATGTCAGAACTAGTGAAATACAGTAGAGCACAGAAAGGTAGGAAGTTACTCTACTATATTTCTTACATCTTCAGATCTTATAAACTTTCCAAACATTTGTCTTTCAGGATCAAAATTCTGAGTTTTGCCTCAGGAACAATTTTAGCTAGAAGATGACAGTAAAGCTGTTGAGTTCATTTGTTTAGCTTTCTGAGCTAGTATATTTACTTTCATCATTTAAAATTATGGGATAATTCTATAGGTGTATTCCTGAAACCCCAAGTTTGGGGTGGGGGTGAA
>VZSV01000073.1:1232357-1246345 GCA_013398735.1 Nothocercus julius
CCTGTCATCTTCAGTGGAGAGAGAATCAGTAACAAGCCTAATCTCTGTGGGAGCAATAAGAAATGTGCTGTACTGCTTTGTCATTAGACTCCTGTACTTTCACAGGGGATCTAATTTCAAAAGTTGCTTGGCACACTGTGTGCCTCAGTTGAGATGTATTTAGGATATGCAGCTGATGGAAAGCAAGTTTTTCTAGCACCTCCTCAAAGGAAGACACTTTTTCTATTCTATGGAAGGCAGAAAAAAAAAAAATGAAAAGCAAAAAGAGAGAGTAGACATCTCAGTCATTCTGTGAGGAAGAGCCTTGCAATTACAATAAATAGTGGTTGTTAGGGGTGTCACTTATGTTCAGCAGAGACATGATGATGTTTGCAGATCATATTTGCTAGTCTAAAATGAGATTTGGTAGCATTTGTAAGCAAGTGTCCTCTTCCTGTTTTAATATCCTACTGTCGAGATAGTTAGGAGAGGCTGACAAGACTGCTAAGTAAACACCCTTCAAATTTTGCTAGTATTAGGTGCTATTTTTGCATTAATAATATGTATGTGGTCTAGTCTATAGAATTTCTGCTTTTTCTTTTAAGCCATCATTTGTTCCTTCAGAAGCATAGATGGTGTAAGAAGGGCCCGATCAATACTAACCAACTCCAAAATGTTCAGTTCTGCTCTGTGAAGTGATGTAAGCAATTATTCACTGAAAGTGCTGTGGGATATTTATTGTTTGTTCTTGCCATTACAGCGGAGGATAATCTGTTAGGTTGGTTCTGTGTAGAAGAGGATGGGAATCAGATCAAAAAAGAGAAACATCCTCTTCTTGTTAGACACATGCCAGTGATGATGGCCAAACAACAAGAGTTTAAGGTAAACAGAATTGTTTTGTGAAATAACAATGGCTAAAGGATACCATACTGTAGATAGATCTGGAAGTTTAAATTCAGCCCTACTCTAGTTTCCTGCTAACATACATCTCGCTGCAAGACCAATAGCAATGGAAACTCCAAGGGGAGCACAGGAGTTCAAAATACCTGTCCCCTTTGAGACACTGAGGAATATAGTGCTTACTTTTAAATGGTGTGATATCCAATTTCAGATGTAGGCTCATCACTCAGTTAAAAGAAAGCTGCTAGAAATTTTGAGCTGATCTTGAGGTTTTCCTGTCTTTGTATGGACTGACAATGTGAACTGCAATTGAGAATTGGGAATCTCATCACCCATAGCTCTCCTGTATTGGTGTGACTACACTGACTCCTGTTCAAATTTTAGACTTTCATGAATGCACAAAGATCAAATTATTGAAAATAATTCAATTTTATAGGGTCATATATAAAAATATAGTTCTGTTCTGAAAGGCAATATAGAACTTGTCCTAATGCCTTGGTTCCTATGTCTAAAGTCATATGTACAACTGGCTTTAGTGACAAAAATAAATATAGCATGTCAAAAGGAACAGTGCTACATATTCTTTCTTGCTATGCATCAACAAGATTTCTTATTGAGTCATCAATTACTTATTTCCATCAGGGTTTTTGCATAAGCATAAAGATTGTATAGGTATGGCCAGAATCGCAATGTTGATACATGGATACCACTTAAAGCCTGAGTGAGTCTGCAGATCTTCATTGCTAGGACAGTCTACACAGGAAGGAAGTTCAGCTGGCAGCTTCCATTTAAGAATGTGCATACAGGTCTAGGCATTAGGGGAAAAATAATTGCTGTCTGGAAATGTTGAAATGTTTAAGGGTTGTAAATTGAGCCGTTCCTATGACACTGTTTTTGAGGGTGGTGTTGCAGTTTGCAGAAACCAAAGTCTACTTCAAGTTCCCCATCTCCCATAAAATCATATTGTATCATTCATATGATATTAAGCACTCAGTTTTGACTATATTAAGGTTTTGTAAAGTCACCACTTGCTAAATAATCCAATTAATATTAAGGAAATTTAAAACACTTCATTTCCTTAGAGCCAGTGTATTTTTAAGCCATGTTTGTCCATGCCAGGTACAGGCCCAGATCCAACACCGACAACCAAGTTACAATAGGATCTGTTCATTTTGCCAGGAAACAAAAGCATGTAGCCCTTCCAGTTACATAATAACCTTTGCCACAGCCACCTCAGCAGAAACAGGGTTTGCCAGTGTTTGGCTGAGCTCTAGGTCAGCTTTGCACATTTTGCAGCTCTTAGAGCTGGATTTGAGCCTGGCTGTTGTGCCTGGTGCTCCTAAGGCCTAGGTACTACAGGACAAATCATTTAAGTGTTACTCCTGTTTTGCAGTTTGGCACTAGGACAACGAGCTCTTGCTCAGCTGACCCAGCTTGTTAGTCCTTGGGGCGCTGTTCAGTCTGCACAGCAGTGAGTGGGGCCTGTGATTTCTTCCATCAGAGCATACTTGTACTTGAGGCCATCATTCTGCAAAGAGCTTCTGTCAGAGTGGAGAGCTGAGCTACCACTGTTTAAATATGGAAAACATCCTCAGTTTTGACTATGACACAAATTAACACGGAAATGTAACAAGCAGCTCAAGGAACATCCAATGTGCAGGCTGCCTTTTCTTTCATCTGCTGTGTTTAGCTGTCACAGCTGCTGTAGATCACCATTACCCGACTACAGTTTCAACAAGTGTTAAAAAAGATATGCAAAAATTGGCATGGCGAGCTCTTCTTCTCTTTTTTTTCTTCCTTCTTCTAATCTATCTGTTTACATATTTTATCCTGATGGTGAATTACTTAGCACCCAAGAAACCTTGGTTTTGCTACTGCTAATCTCTTGGTGATGCCTGGTGACTGCAAGGAGAATTGTGAAATGCTTTGCACTTTCAAAAAGTAAATAAATTAAACTGGGAATTTAGCACTCTAAATGATACCTTCTTTTTCTTTTTTTAATTATTCAATTCAGTGATAATACATTGCAATGTTTTGTAGAAATGCCCAAGTTAACATAGCCTCTAGAACCACAAGCAGTATAATCACATTATCATTGTTGTCCAAGACAAGAACATCCATGTGCATTATAGAGAACTTTATCTAAAAACATAACACCATGCCTCATCAGGAACCTTTTTACTCTGCAGAACATTGTTCTGTGTGCTACTGTAGATTGCTTTAATATATTTTAAGATATTTATGCAAACTTTAGGGTGTTCTGCCATTGATATTGCAGGAAAAATGGAAATCCATGGCTGATGATTAAAAATAACTGTTCAGAATCAGTAAATTGAGGCTTGTGTGCTTCTCTGAGTAGAGATGGATTTAAACTTAGAGGATTTATCTTGAGTCTGATATTAGTTTGAGCATTTGCTTAGATGAGCAGGATGATGAAATCTTGATTGTGCTTATTAATTTACTGACAGTGCCAGAATGACATGAAGTTGATAGGGAGTGGGAGTATTATGGAGAATAGGACTAGTGTTCAAAATGAATAAAATATGTGGAGAGATAACCTGGAAAAAAAATAGGATGATCGCACAAGATATGCTCAGGCAGAAATAATTAGTTTCTCAAGTACAGATTTTGAGGTAGTTAGGTAGGAAGTCTGTAAAAGTAATTTTTAGTAGAACAGCCAGCTAAGGATTGGCAACAATATAAATTATTTATAAAGATCAGATAACCAATTAAATTATCAAATGGCTTCAGAAGAGTTAATCCTTCATTGGTAGTATTACTAACATCTCTTCTAGGACAGTATTTTCAGTTTTGAGAGTTCTGTACCTGCAAATATATAGGGAGCTGGTGGAGAGATGCCAGATGAAAAACAGTATGATAATCAGGAATTTTAAAAGAAGATGATTTGTTAAATATTAATGATAATAATTGAATTATTAAGTGGTGATTTTTAGCCTGGTGAAGAGGAGACCCAGGAAGGGTCATAGCATATAACAGCCTTGTGTATGTGAAGGGTCACTGCCAAAGGGAAAGAAATAATCTGTGCTGGAGGCTAAAGTGCGAAGTAACAGGCCAGCAGACAGAGCAGGCTTGACTTTAGGTTAGGCACTTGGAAAAAGTGTGTGAAGTTTGTGACGCGTTTGGGCAGAAGGCGAGGCGAGTTTGCGAGGCTTCAGGAACGAGGTGCGCGCAGCGGGCGCTGCCTGCGGGAGCCCGCGTGGGCCCCACTGGCCCCTTGGCCCGCGATCCTGGGACACGCTCACGTGGCCCAGCTCGTCACAGCCCGAACGCCAAGAGACGAGCAGACCTCCTTATTAAAAATAATGTGCTAACTGTTCTCTTTGTTTGAAGATTGAGTGTGCTGCCTATAATCCTGAGCCTTACCTGTCTGGAGATACAGAGTCGGATTTCTGTTCCATGGAACATGGCTTTCTTTGGGTAAGCTCAGTTTTTAAATGTTAGAAAGAGTGGGTTTTTTTGTTTTTTTTTGTTTTTCTCTTTTTTTCCCCCCCCTTCTTGTTATTTTCTGCGACTCCCAGCAACATATGGATCCGAAATGCTTGGATTTTTTTATTTGTTCGTTCTTATTCTAGATTGATTCCTATAAAGGATAACTAGTAACTTTGTAGCTGTTATCTCACTATTCTCTCTATATGCTTTTTATTTGTGTGGGGCACAGTATGAACTCCAAAGTGCTGAGCAAGGGATGTGCTAATTGATAATGAAGGCTACTGAAACATATACGAGATTGTACTGTCCCACCATTTATTTTCATAATTTGAAACATATTATAATTATAAGCAGATATTCCAGTAGGCAAAGCCAGATAGCCGATACATTTTTAAAACATCTAATGATTTCAGTAGTTTTTCTTCTTAGTACAATACTGTGATTATAGGGACTGACAGTTTGGATCCCCACGGAATTAAAAACAAAAGAATAGTTTTTGTCAGTTGTCTTTTTCAAGAAAACCTGTAATTTGTTTTTGTCTGCGCTAATTGTAAACAGCCATTACAAATACATGCTAATAAAATCTTTTTACTGCAGCATAATATTTTTTCTTCCTCTTTGTCACCCTATTTTGTTTCATATAAACATAAAAACTAATTATTTAACAGCATTTTGTTCTTCCCAGGCAGACATTTTTCACTCTTTCCAGGTTCCTAAAATATACAGATATGAGGACATATTGATGATATTTAGTCTTGGATCAGGGATATGTTTCCTTCAGAAACAAATTTTTAATAATGGATGCTGTTAGTAATTTCCCTTTCTGTTGGGTTACAGCATTTACCTGTAGACCTACTGCTGTGCAAAGGACAGGCCTCAGCTATATTATTTACTGTAAGAGTATCTGGGATAATTAAAATAGCTATTAAAATAGTATATTACACAGATATTTGTTGTAATTACACAGATATGTATTGTATATGCATGACAGACTTCAAAAGAAGCACAATATTCCTTCTTTTGAAAAAAAAGAAAACCTCAGGCTTGTTTGTATGAGTATGCAGGGGATTCTGTGTTCTTATATATTATTTTTAAATCTATTACATTTGTGCTGAGTTGTTCCTGTTTATGACTTAGCCCATGGAAGTTCAGGTTCCTGTGCAAAAGATATGCTCTTTATTCTTCCAGTAATTCATTTTTCTTAATGCTGATCTTGCTGGGCACAGGTATCAGTCTTTGCCCTTTCTCATCTCTTTCTAATCCAGATTGGCAGTTGTACAAATCAGATGGGCCAGATTGCAATAGTGTCGTTTCAAAACTCCAGCCCCAAGGTTATTGAGTGCTTCAATGTGGAATCACGGATTCTCTGCATGGTCTACATACCAGAGGAGGAGAAATCAAAACAGTTGAACACGCTTCCTGGCTCTGAAAATGGCCTTACAAAAGCTTCTAATGTGCCTACCATTTGCCTTGGCATGGAAGAAGGAAGGTGAATTCTCATTTTTAGTGTACTATAATACTATACTATGTGCTATAATTTTGTTACTCTTAGCATTTGTTACTCTGTAACATCATCTCACTGTATAATTGTGACACTTTTCCTAGAGATGCTTTATTTTTGAAATGTATTTATTAGCCAGAGACCTTAACTTCTTCCTTACAACTAAAACAGTTCTGCAGGAACATTTAATCCATATTATTCTGAAACCAACAGAAAGTGGTAGGTAAATGGTAGATGTTTAATAAGAACATTGATTGGGACTCTTGTTATGCCTCTTGGCTGAAGAAATGTTTATCCAGCCAAGATAAAGTGAAGAGTATTGTCATATGTTCTATTTAAGTAATGGTAAATTGCCTGTATAGATATTTTGGGGAGTCAAGATAGCCCCCTTCATTCTCACCTTCCTGTGAATAGAAAGTGAGAATCTTTTTCACAGTATTGTTTTCTAAACCTCTTTTGTGCATGTTCTAAGAACCACATAAGACATAACTTTGCAGGCTTACTGTTCCTTGCTTCTTTTATAGCATATCTATTTACAAAAGTTGCCAAGGCTCAAAGAAAATTCGACTTCAACACTTTTTTGCTCCTGAAAAATCAACTGTTATGAGCTTAACGTATATGTCTCAGTACTTGTTTGCTGGCTTGGTAAATGGGAACATCGCAGTCTACACAAAAGCAGCAGGTAACGTACTGATGTGATTCGATAACATCCTGAGGAGCTCCCCTGGCAGTATGTTTTGGCAGAAGTAGATTTTTCCTGCTCTGCACAGCTGCTGACCTAAGGTTACTACAGTTATAGGGGAGAAACAAAAGCTTTTTGAAAAGATATTTTATACTTTTTTTTTTGTATTTCTGAGTGATAGTAGATTCTTTGCTGTTCTTCCCAATTTATTTGCTGTCACATAAAAATACATATGAACGCTTGAAACTGCCCTGAAAACTTAAAAACTAAAGTCTTCAGTGTAGCACAACTCCACAGTGTATGAGTTAACAGATATCCTGGGATATCTGTACAGATATCCCATATTTTACACAGCACAATGCTAATTCTATTCATCTTCCCTGCTTTGGAGAAAGACAAAAACTTAGCAGAAATTCCTGAATATCTCATTTGAAATAGTGGCTCAATTTTTATTGTACAGAAAGAAATCTTCCTTTGTGTGTGTATCATACTTAATAGGAAGGGTCTCTTCCCATTACCATTGCAATCAGATTTTTGTTTTGTATCTAGCTAAAACAATTTGAGTGAAGGAGTTTGAGACCTGAGCCTGCAGGTCCCTCGGGAGGGGAGATGCTGGCGCAGAGGCAACTCCCCTGGCCAAGAGCAGAGCCAGCAAGGAGCTGGTTGGCCTCGCTGGTGGGAACTGCCCGGTTGTGGTTGTGCGTCGCGAGCAGAGCAGCTCTGTAAGCGGCAGCGCTGCGCTTGGGTGGCGCTGCTCTTCAGCTGGGACATTCTGCCAGGCTTCCGCAGCAGACACAACTTTGGTATCTTGAATATGTGGAAAAAATTATGTGTACCACATATTGTCCCATGTTAGATAATCTAAAAGCTTGGAGATATGTTTTTGTGTTGTTGTTGCTTTCAAGAAGCATCCAAAAGAAGTGTTGGGAACAAGATTTCCTTTCACCAGCTGCCATCTTCAGCTCAGTGGGTTTCCTCTTCTCTTCCTGGCTGAGCTGTGTTCTCTGATCCTAAGCCAGAGGTTAGAGTTCAGCTCCCTTTAAAAATATTTTCTTGCTGAAAGAGTAGATTTGCCCTTTTTTTGGAGGCACAAGGGTGGCCTTGATCACTGCCACATGATATCATTTTTGATGCTTCAGTTCCCCTATATATCTGGTGAGGTAAAAGGATGGACCTGTTATCTTCTCCGAAAGGGACTGGTATATGTGAATTATGTAAGACTGCAGCTGATCTTCTTCCACATAAGAAGGATTCAAAAGGAAGAGTAGCCTCACTAGCAGTACTGGTAAGAAAGGACACATAGGTTACATGTCTACAGAGGAATGGAGCAGACCTATTAACCAGAGAGAATTAGGTGATGAGCTGCAGAGTATATTTATGTGACCAGCATTGTAGAGATTTCTGTTCTTCTGCACTCTGAAGACCCCAGTTTTGTGCAGCTAGGTATTCAGAAAGCCCGCTCCTTTCCACCTCAGGATAGCTGAAACTCTGTGATGGGAAATTGGCATTCCGTTTTTTCTAACTCGTCCTGCAGCGCCTTCTGCTACAGTTTGGCCGCATTGCTAGTTCAGTTCTCCATGCCTCATAAACCTTCTGCAAATCAGCTGCTCCATGTGAGCATTCGCAGTCCTGATCAGCTGCTGCCACGGTCATGTGCTGCAGCCAGCTCTGAAGGGGGTGTTTTATGAGCACTGACCTCTCTTACCAGATAAATGAATCTGAGTGCTGGAATAGGAGGGACAGAGAGCACAGCCTGGTAAGAGTGTCGTGCAGGCTTCTGCTACAGCCATCGTTTTCCAGACACGATCTCTGTTTTGTCTTTGGCCTATAAACATAAAGAAGATTAAGGAGAGATTTAAAAGTGAAAGTGAAATGCAGTCATTTTCCAGGAAAACATAACAAAGCAAAAAAACAGCTCCCAGCTTTACAAGGCATTCTGATGTGAAGCCTATATTTAGAGAAGGGCAAATGTCATCAAATGCACAGATAAGAGTAGTGCAGCGTTTTATGAGTGAGTAATAAGGAGAGATCTGTCTTCCAGGCTGCAAATGCACCTGTTTTTATTTGGAGTTGTGATCCTTGTTCCTTCCTCTGAAGCTGAACTGGGGAAGTTCAGCTGGTGCTGTGCAAGGCAACCAAAGATCTACTGGTTCTGTCACTTGTGTTCACAAGCAGCTTTGATTTCCCTTCTTGTTTTCAGATGGCTCAACATGTGTAAATATTCAAATTGTTTAAAGTAGCTGGAGCTCTCCTTTGACTTTCTTCATAAGAGACTTTTGTTAGGTCTGCAACATCCAGAGTGCACTCTAGCTACAAAAAGCAATCTTGAAGTCTTGAAGTAATTTAAAGTGGGAACTAAGAAGAATGTAGGAAATGTATAGGAAACTGAGGAAAATGTGCACTGTTAGTGGGAGAGCTGGAGGTTCACAGTGTCATGTCCTGCTTTATGGAGGGCAGTCATGTTTTACTGGGACACCTCCCTGTCAGTGTGCTTTCACCTACCAGGTATAAGTTCTTTGAACCTAAGTGTATTTGAACATAAATTAAAAACAGAGTCAGTGAGTCACTGGCAATCTAAAATCTATTCAGTTCCTTGATGTGTGCTAAGATGGCGACTGGTGAAAGTGTTACAGACATATTAAGATATAGGTGAACTAATATATTAGTCCTAAAGATAAATCATCCTTAATTTAATGTGGGTGAAAAGACTTATTTGGGGAACCATAAAAAGGCTAGTGTGCAAATGCTGTTGTTATGTAAAGGACTGCTGGTAATGCTGATTGTAAAGTCTAGCTGGCTCCTTACATATTAAAACCTTATTTTCAGTGCTAATAACTTTGCAAATATAAGTGAAATATTGTGTATTTAGATTTTGTCTCAGGCTTAATTAATAGGAATATTTCCAGGCAAAGCACTTCTACATGAGGTTAGGGAAAACGAATTCATCTATATTTAAAATAATAACAAAAAAAAAAACCCACACTTTGTCGTGATTGCAGACAGCCATGCAGGTGTGTTTTCTGAATGACGTGATGGCAGAAAAGGTCAGTGCATGATTGACTTTTGTTCACAAAAGTATCCTGGGAAAGGGAAATCACAGCCTTTATAAAATATAAGTGTATTGTTCAGGCATTACTGTAGTGAGTTCCAGGTACTTCCTTCTCATAAAGACACTGATTCACACTTCCTTCCCCAAAAGACCTGTACGGGATACGGAAAGAAACATGAAAAAGTAAATAAGAAAATGAAAACTCAGAATGCTTATGGCAAACAGTAGGAGAATTAATAGTTCATAATTTCACAAAGAGTTTGGTTAATTTAAGATTCAAGAATTGATTCACAAAAAAAAAAAAAAAAAAAAAAAATAGGAGGAGCTCTTGTGCTCTCCCACCCTAGAAGGAAGACCAGGGCCCTCAGCATGCTCATTAGAGAAATGTCCAAACAAGCTGATTGGAAAAGACATTTCTTGAAGTCCTCCTATTTCCAGGATCCTCTGGGCTGAGGAAGCTCCCGTGTCCACTTGTGACTCCCAGTGCAGAACTTACACTTCGTATCAGGGTCTTAGGTTGGGGAGTGAGTTGAGGATCCATTCTTTTTTCAAACGGGAGAGGAGGAAGAGGACATGCACAGTACTATAATGGCTAAGGCACTAAGAAGTAAGATCTCTGTTTTATCGAATATGTATTTAGTACTTAAAACACAAAACCTTACTCTGTTGCCCGCTCAGCCAGTCTTTCATTTCTTTTTTCTGGAAAAAAGCTTTAGCAGGAAGAAAGGATCAGGAATGCCACTTTTTTCCTGCTCAGAGCAGCCCTAGTCCAGGTGGCTAGAGCTGAGTTCTAGAAGTTAACAAATGTTGGTTGAATCTCTTTCTCCGTAGGGAGAACTGAGCCGACACATCCATAAGAAGGAACCTCTTACCTGTTTTAACAGGTCTTGTCATTAGTTTTTTTTGCAGAGCCTGTTCCTCTGGGTGCACACAGGTTCTGGCCCCAAGGTTTAAGAAATCTGAACTTTGAGGATTTCAGTCAAATACAAATGTGGTACGAGAACAAAAACTGAAGCAATTCTGGCCATGCACAGAGCAGAACTTTGCATTCCTTAGAGAGATTTCACTGGTAAAAACATAGTCATCTCTGGGATTAGTTGAGAGCTTTGACAACTTGCCAGTTCCAAAAGGCTTCACGACACTGATATAAATCGTCAGAAAATGATTATTGATTAAGGAGAAGGAGCAAAATTAAAAGCAAGTATAAGATCTTGTAAGGGGGAATGATTAAAAGAGGTCAGGTAGTTCACTAGGAAGTTAAACGTCGCATTGATCGGTGTGTTTACTTTGGCAAAAGCAAGAGAGGAGGAGCACGTGCAACGTGAGGGGCTGGTGCTGCATTTCAGAGCTCAGGTGGGTTCGTGCGCAGTTCCAGGTCTGAAGAGTCGGTGGCTCTGACATGATCTGCACTTGAGGTAGAAGGGAGGGGAATTGCTATGAAAAATAAGGAGTGATATTGAGCTCTTGCACAGAGAAGTGCTATGGAAGCAGAAATAAATACCGGTATCTCTCTTGCGTTACCACTTTTGGCAGTATTCCCTGATACCGTTACCAGGTGTATCCTGGTATTGCTATCAGTTAGTCTTATTCGCTTATCTCATGCTGGGAGTTTCAAGGCTACCTGTCTCTGTAATTTGAGGTAGGGCTTTGACCTGCTATTTAGCACGCAGAATTTATTGCATGTCTAGAAAAATTGGCTATAGGTATGTGCAGCACATAAGTTACACTTTTTCTAGAAGGGTGGCTCTGAGTCCCTCAGTTTATTTCCACGTGACAAGATATGTGCTGAACTTCTCTTTATTTCTGTATCTACCAACTTACCCCTCACTAAAGCTGGCTTAGGCACCACGTGATGGAGAAAATACTTGTGCTCCACTGCACTAATAAACTAACAACCACTATTCCCAGGGCTGTGTTGGCAGCTCTGTTGAAATCGTCAATAGTGATGCAGAGGAGAGGAGGAAGTTGCCAACAAAAAAACCCCGTTAATTTGAGCTCTACTGGAAGTGTAGAAAGGAAGGGAAAATTACTGCACGCTGTAAAATGACTTTTGATGAGAAAAAATGTGTTTTATCAGGTGGTATCCTATAAAAGCATAAGAGCACCAACAAATTATAAAACAGTATTTCTTCCCTTCATTAGGTCCTATGGAAACAAAACACAGAAAAAGTAAAATGGCCGATATTTTGTCCTATGAAATTAATGCTGCCTTGACATATTTCTTACCTGATTTGAGTGAACAGAAGGAAGACTCTTTTTCTAAAATTATCTTCATAAAAATCATAAGGCAAAGGCAATGACAAAAAGCATTAATGGAAATTACATCTTTATACATGAAAAGCTTAGCTGTATCTTATGAGCATTAGATTTCTTATTTTGATGCAGCAATGCAGACTGATTTGAATATTGCATGATACTTTTCAGCATTGAGATAGAAATTATGGCACATATGACACTGGAGAAAATGCAAGTTACAGAGGATATTATGAACAGGTGGAGTATAGGTATTATTGCCTAACAATAATAGTGCTTAAAAATAATAGTGCTTTAAGCATTCATCTAATATGTAAGTATTAGAAGTTATGAAAACTTATCTCTAGAAGACCCTATATTTGGTTTTGTGTTTCGCCTTGTGCTCAGATTTTCTAGATGCATCCCGCAGGTAACTGCACCTGCAATCCCTATTGATAACAGCGAGGTTTAGAGACGGCCAGGGGCTGTCATGTACTGCCACAGGTACCAGGCATTTGATATATCCATAGTAACAATGTATCTGCTTTGATAAGTCAGTCTGAGATAAGCAGTCCACTAAAATTTGCCCAGTTAACTTTATATATTGCACTGTTATCTTTATATATTCTTAATATTTGTATGGACTTCTCTCGCAAAGCAGAAAGTAAATCCCAATCTCTTCTCCCACCATTTCCTCCCTGTTTTCAGGCTTGACCCTGTATCTGCTCAGGGTGCAAACTAACCTTTTGTTACAGGATGTGTTCACTGCGTTTTGCATTTCACACAGTAATATACTTCTGAGTAAACGATGGATTTATTGCCTCTGGCTTTTCAGCATTCCAGAAAACCGTTCTAAAGCTAAAACAATGCTTTATTTAAAAAACAGAAATACAATATTGATAAACAGAACTTCAGAACAGGCCACAGTCCTATGGAGAGTCCTATGGTAGTTCTCCAGTTAGCCCTCTGGCAGCCACATTTTATGTATCCATTGCTTGTTTTTCTTTGGTTGATTTGGTTTTCACAAAATACTTTGGAGACTCTGCAAGGGATCATGCTGGGCTCCTTGCCTGGCTTTGTCCTCTTGTGTGCCTTGAGCGTTTGTTGACAAAAGTTTCATTTTGGCCCTTATGTCTTGTTTCTTTTTCTTATTACAAGAAAATCAGTATAATAAAGTAACCATACAAGTACTTTATAACTAAAAATTAAGTTGTTACCTATCTCTGACAAATACTCTGCCTGATTTAAATACATAAATAGTAGCTATGAACTTATGTACAGAACATACAGAACATACTGTCTTGAATCTGCTGCTATCTAGACAAGTAAAATGTAAGTGGAAAGAAACACCATCTCTGTTTTAGAAGTGATGAATTTAGTATCAGATCACAGTAATTAGCCAAGATCAGGGATGAAGTCAGTGCAGGCAGATATTTTAGTAATGTCTGATGGGGTTTTCCAAGGAAGGCAGACAGTAGTACATTTTCTGAAAAGTATGGGCCATCTTGAAACAATTTATGAAGAAGACTCAAATTTTCCAAGTAATTTGGCTATAAGGAAGAAATTCTTGGTCAGCAAAAAAAGTCCTGACCCTCCTTTTTAGCCAGCAGATTGTGGTTAAAGCATTCACAGAAGTATGCTAGATTACCAAGCTTAATCCTTTTCCTGGCTTGAGAGGATTTGTACCCCTGCTTCCCAGCTCACCAGAGATCTCCCTGTGCAGCAAGAGAAGAAGGAAGGTAAAACCTCGTGATGCTGTCCCTCTTTGCATAATTAATTATACATTTGCTGATGCAAGGGGAGCAACACAGCCGACCTACCGTGTAAATACTGCCCTGATTACCAGGCTAGAGAGCCTTCCCCCCCTGCCCTTTTTTTCTCCTTTTCTTAGCTGTCTCAGAAACTGTCAGAAATCTGCTACCTTATAGATAAAAGGGAGCGATGCTTGCAAAAAATATAGGAAAATAAAAGACTACAGAACAGCCATATCACATAGCTGGTCTGTGATTTTTTTTCTTGTGCTGATGTCCAAGCGGGGGTTGGAGTTGCCTTGCATATAAAAAAGTCATGGAACATGAATCATAGAATCATAGAATGCTTAAGGTTGGAAGGGACCTCTAGAGATCATCCAGTCCAACCCCCCTGCACACGCAGGGTCACCTACAGCATGTGGCTCAGGACTGCGTCCAAGCGGG
>VZSV01000073.1:1246805-1275249 GCA_013398735.1 Nothocercus julius
TGGCCTTCTTGGCCACGAGGGCACTGCTGCCTCATGGTCAACTTGACACCCACCATGATGCCCAGGTCCCTCTCTGCAGTGCTGCTCTCCAGCAGGTCAGTCCCCAGCCTGTACTGGTGACCGGGGTTATTTTTCCCCAAGTGCAGGACCTTGCACTTGTCTTTGTTGAATTTCATAAGATTTCTCATTGCCCAGCTATTCAGTCTGTCCAAGTCAGAAGAACATGATGTCTGCATCTAACCTTTTTGCATCTGTCAAATCCCACGGCATTCACGAAGCTAACTGGATTCTGAAGCAACAGAAAAAGATTTTGTAGCAAATTGATAAATATTGAATTCTATCTTGAAGAAAACACCTTTTGAGTTTGTATTTTGGAATGAACATCTGCCTGACATCACTGCTCCATTATCCTTTTTGCTCAGTAGCTGTTACAATTCATAGTTAATGACTTTAAATAAGACTTAATCGAAACCGCTAAAAAAAGTTTAGTGCTTAGATAGCTGAGTAGTTACTTAGAAGCTAAGGGCTTGAAAATCTGGATTCCCCCCCTCGTCCTCCCAAAAAGACCTGAAATGAGATTTAAGCGAAAATGAAATTCCAAAATGTGCAGTTGGACCCTGAAATCCCCGCTTACCTGTCATTTCCTATTCTTTATTTAGAAACTACTGAATATACTTAATGAAGAGGAGCTGTTGAGTTTAGTGAACAGTTTTGTCTGTACGTTGAATGTGTTGTTTGGTCTGAAGATTAACTACACAAAGAAGAAAACTTCTTGCTGAACACATTTCCCCTCTGTCCAAGTTCTCAACCTTTGTCACTCTGAAAAGGCAATAAGACTTGGGTTGGTTTTATCCCTGGAACGGAGTCGTGGTCTTGGAGCTCTGAGCTAGGGGCCAATTTCTACAATTAGTGCATTTTCATACAGAGAGCTGCGGGCAAGCACACCCTTGCAGCTCGTGTCTCCTGAGGGCTTTGCACTGAACCATGCACAGTGGCTAAAGTGTTCGGGACAGACAGTCTTCACCTGAGAGTTAAATTTAAGAAGAATATGGTAGCTAACAAATAAAATCTTTTCTTTATTACTAATTGCTAATACTAGTTTATTTATTACTAATGGTCCATATGAGTCACAAAGAAGATCGAATGAGTTTGACATCACTGGGAGAGTTTGCAGGCTAGTAATTGGAAACAGTTTTCTTCCTTACCAACTCAAATCATGAAATGAGTGTGACAGCCTGGAACTAGATGCCATTTTTACAAAGATGCTTTCAGAGCAGGGTCGTGTTCTGGGAATGATTCAGCAAAGCTTATGGGATTGCAGGTGGCAGCAGTCATCAGAAAGTAGCGAAAGCTGGGGCCTGTCATCCTGGTTGTTCCTGTTGTTGGGAAGCAGGAATTTCGGTACCCCTAGTACCAGAGTGGAGAGTGACTGCTACAGAAAAATAAGAATTTATTTTACATAAGTGCTCAGTGAAAGATGTGCTTACCATGGTCTCATAAATCAGAACTGGAATGATTACTGAGTTGAAACCAGTGTCGGTAAAGTGGACAGTGTTTCTGTGGCTTTTGCAGGAAGAAGGCTCTCAATAGAGGAAATGGGATCTCTTTCATATGTACTTTCTCCGACTGTAAAAATATTATCATATTTTGATATTACTACTGAAGCATCCTGGGCAGAAGTGCAGTGCTGTAGGTGTTCCATGTTTAATGAGTGCGTATAGTAGAAAAAAGCTAATACTAAAACAGTTGTTCTGTTTAGTATGTCAAAATGTAAACATAAAAAAACACAAATATGAATATTTAAAGTAGCTCCTGGTGTTCGCTGTTAAGTTTGGGGGGGGGAGAAACTCTCTGCTTAGCCTTCCTTCAAAGAGCTGTCAGGTGGGAGTGAGCCCAGCAGTAAGGGCGGCATGCACTTCTTACCAGGTCTCTGGAGAACTGATTCTGCAACTTGTGCAGGCACAACATACTTTGGATCTGCCAAAAGCAGTCCACAGAAGACTCTGTATTATAACATGATTTTTCCTTTTGCAGAAAGGAAAGAAGTTGTATACAAACAGCAGCATGGTGTTCCCTGTTTATCAATCAATTCAGATAAGATTTGTTCAGTTAACAAATATTTGTGTTTTTCCTTAGGGTCATGCTGACCTTACAAACCTAGGCTTGAAGGTAAAATTAAACAGATGTAAAAAAACCAGCATGGTTGGAAGTAGCAAGTTGCAGAGATCTGAATGATAGGCTTAGCAGTATCATTATTTCCATTCTTTGTATATTTACAGATTTCACCCTAAAGCCTGTGGATTTGTCTACTGATGCTTTTCTAGTTGTTCCTAAGTCAGTCACAATAAACAAAGATGTAATATTTTTAAAACTATTTTTAAACAAGTATTAAAATTGTGTTATGTGTAACCGTTCTTTCTTTTTTCTTTCTTTTTTTTTTTATTTATTTTTATAAAAGATGGAATGTGGAGTACAGAACCTCAGAAGATAGTGAAATTGGGGGTTTTGCCTGTTAGAAGCCTGCTAGTGATGGAAGATACCATTTGGGCTGCATGTGGTGGACAAATATTCCTAATCAGTACTGTGACACATGCCATAGAGGTAAATGCTTCTATAAATGCTTCTAAAAGCATTATTTGTTTTCTATATTGCAGCATGTAAGTGATGAAAACTAAAAATTACAATCTACTTTAGAAACTTCAGGATTCAGGAAGCTTTTTATGAAATATGGCTTCAATTGGCTGGCTTTCTATGAAATGTAGTTCCTTGGAGTTTGAAATTCTACTGTGGCTTTCATTGCTCACATCTGATTTTCTCCAGTGTGGATGGTAATTTCTCCAGTGCGGATAAGGTGGATGGTACTTGTTGAGTACCTGGGGCAATAGGTTTGCTTAAAATGAGATTGAAGGAGACACAGCAAAGAAGTAGGTTCCTATAGGAATTGTCTGTTAATTCCAGAATAGGTGGAGTTAAAAGAATTTGCATCTTTGCACGTACGTCTGATGCACGTATATTGCATGGTGACTTCCACCTTCTGATGATTTCTTAACATATTTTTGATCACTTCTGCTTCTCAGTGGCGCACACAGGTTTCATTTGCGTAAGGACGTGAGTAGTCATGCAAAAGTGACCTTTTCTGGAAAAACAGAAGAATGTCAAGGATTCAAATTCATATTTATGACTGCATTTGCCAAAAACAGCATAAAGCCCTTGTTTCCTTTAAAGTTGCAGGAATCTACCAAAGTGATGACTTAGTGGCCAGAACAGAGTTCATGAAGCAGTAGGGATTAAAGCCTCTCCTTCAGCCTACAACACAATCAGATTGAGTTCCATGATGTTTACAGCCATGAAATTCTTTCAAACAGGATTCCGTGATGAGATCATAGCCTCCCCCTTTGTTTGCTTTGTTACTGGGTTTTTGTTTCATTGATGATCCTGTTGTTTCCCAACAATTGTCTCCTTGGTACAGTCGATTCTGTGAGTCATTGTCATGGGTTTGCAGAGAAATAGGGAATGTCATAATTTCCTGTGTCTTTAGATGTGTTTTTTAGTGACTTATTTCATCTGAGTAGAAGCTCCAATGTCTTTCTACCTTTTTTCTTTTTTTTTCTGTAATGCTTGTTTTTTTGATAGCTTGGATAGTATTATGAGGGAAAGAATTTGGAAAAGTGATTTGGACAAGTGAACTTTATGTTAGCTTGATGGGGGTAACCTTTGGGACACTTGGAATTACTGTCTCAGATGCTTATCATCAACCTCTGTGATTCTTACTGAGAAATACATAGCAACAGAAATAATCACAGTCTAATCGCTCCTACGTGAGTTTGATTATATAAAGCCAGACCTCTTTATTAATTAGTTTGGTAATTTTGACCTCATTCTATCACAGAGTTCCTTCTAGATTAGAGGGTGTCGTTGCAATTTGGATTATGCTGTGCTATTTTGGCACAACTGAACAAAATCAGGATTAGACAAGCTTTAAGGATTAAAGAATGTATCAAGCTAACTCAACTAAAGTAAAACACAGAACTGTGGACTGCGATATTGAAAACAGAAATTCAAAGAGACAAAATAGTAAATGCTCTGTCAGTATCTTTTGGACATAGTCACTTAATTTTTCATCTGTTTCTTGAAGTATTCCCTCCAAAACATCACAGGATGTTTTTTTTCATTCTACTGGTGCTTTTTAAACTGGTCTTTCCATTGTTATTCAGACTTCAGATTATTAT
Source organism: Nothocercus julius (assembly GCA_013398735.1). NCBI lineage: Eukaryota > Metazoa > Chordata > Aves > Tinamiformes > Tinamidae > Nothocercus > Nothocercus julius. The sequence continues at coordinate 1,251,035 of VZSV01000073.1, forward strand.
AGGTCCACTGATTTTTATATCTGTACACATGGGCTGACAATGAATATTGCAGCAAACAACATGTAAGAAATGGTGCAATTGTAAGTGGTAACTTTTTTTTCAGTGCAGATAATTCTATTCAAGAACTTGACAGATTTTCAGATAGTCATCTTTTCCTTTTCCACACAATATACATGCACAGAGTATCATATTCCTCATAGAATTGCAAATGATCATTTTCTGTTGCCTTTTCATTGGTCCTAGAGCATAAACTAGTGCTGATCTGTTTTCCTCAGCTCACCTGACTGAGCATCTCACTGGCAGCTCCTTTATTGCTGGCTGCTCAGTTACCTGACTTGTATTGATAATTTTCTTGCTTAATATTTACAAATGTGGTCTCCCAGGATGTGCATATGACATTTCTTGGCAATATTGTTTCAAAATTGTATCCTATACAAAGAATTAGATTCTTTCTGTGGGGAGTATTTTAATATTAGCAATCGAATGAATCCGAGCTGCGTGTTCCTGCTGTGCCAAGCAGAAGCTTTGCTATAGGCAGGGCAACAGCAGGAAGGAAATGTTTATTCTGTCTCTGTGCCCTCTCTTGTTGAGGTGGATTCACTGATGCAAAAAAAAAATTGTGTCATTTTCTTCTATTCCATTTCAACAGGAATCCAGTTGTTGCTCAGGACTCAACTGTTACCTTTTGGTTTTTGTAGAGCTCCTTTGTTCATCCGTATTATTCAAATTATAGCTGTTTTTTTTCTTTGCTCATCACTTTGTACTATTGTGCATATGTTTTGTATGCTTTGTATCATGTTACTAAGATAAAAGGGCAACAGAGTGGCCTTTAAAGTGATATTTGTGCAAGCCCTGAGCATATTCAAGAGCGCTTTGTGAATGCCTTCCCAGTGTGGCCCTCTCTGCTTTACAGGTCTCATTTTAGCTAGTGGTTTTGCGAAGTGCAGAGTGCATTGTCCTCCAAAAACAGTCTCATTCCAGATCTCTCTGCTTTCCTAATAATCTCAGATAAGCCTTTAAAAAAAATACTATTTGGTAAATGAACAGGTTTAGCATCCTTTATGTTGCTTTGGGACTTTTCCCATTTTCCCCTTTGACTCTCAATTCATTTGTTTTAATGATATGTTACTGTCATAATGTTCTAGGAAATGGCTTTTACTGGCACAGTGCTCCACGTTGGCACGATGCCCCAGGCTCGTTGGCAAGGGACACGGGAGAGGTACATCACTTGCTGTTATACATCAGTGACATATTCTGATACTCCTTCCATGAATAAGGAATTTTTCCCGAGTCCTGACCCTAGACAGGGTAGTCGTTGTGTTGCTCTTGGTAGAGAGCTTGATCCTGCAGCAGTCTCTGTTCATGCAGACCCTCAGGCTCAGGAAAGGCCGTCTGTGTTTGTTTAAAAACCAAACAAAATCCCAGAGTATTTAACAAAATAAAAGTCACGAAGTGGATGGTGTCTCATCCTCTTTGTCTTGTTTTTAAAAGTTGGCAAAATATAGATGAGTTACCCTGTTAGCAGTTTAAGTAGAGCAAGCTGAAATGTTTGGCTAAATAAATGGAACTCTTCATTCTTTAAGTGTGTGTTTCCCAAGCACTGTACCCTCCTTAAAAGCAGTAAAAGTCATTTGCTTTGCGGGTGCACAATGATGCCCATTATGCACCTCTCGAGGAGCCTGAGAAATCCTGGTGCACTCCTGGGCACGGCTGCTTGGGCCTGGGATCGGAGCCGTAGGAGCAGCGGCCCCCACCAACCCGTCCCGCATCTCGGCGCCGTCCCGCTGGAACTGCAGGGACACAGCAGAGAAGCCAGGCTGGGAGAAGGCGGAGAGGAACGTATGAAAAACCAAAGGCGAAATGCAAAATGATGCTGAGATTTTTTGTATTTTTTTTTTTTATAACAAGGAATAATATGTCATTGTCCCTTTGCATCTGCATTTTTTTGTTATGAGAGGAAAAAAAAAAATTGAATAAAAAAGCCAGCTATCAGGTTTCATATAGAACTGTAATTGAAATAGAGGTCAAAACCATCCTCAATACAGCAGTTGTGTATTTGTAGAAGAATATCCTGATTTGGGGAACATTTATGTTAGAAGAAACTCTAAAGACAAATAGTTCTTTTTAAATGTTTCTTGCGGTGCTGAGTAGATTGTTTTTTCTTTAAATGTCTCGGAATATTTCAACAGGCAGCTGTACAAACTGCAGGACAGACAAAGAGACAAAGTGGGAGCATAATGAGTTAGCTGGTAAATACGGAATGTGGCAAAAATGCGTATGCAAGTTGTTTACAGTTGCACTGACAGACTTGTCATCTCTGGTATGTTCAGAATACGGCAGAGAAAATTACTTTTTAAGATAGCTGAATTCTAATTCTATTTCCAAATTCTATTAGCTGCTGGTCAGATTGATCACAGAGGCCTTATATCAGTCCCCAGAAAGGTTTTAAAAGCCAACTGGGCATCAGAGGAGCATCATGCAATTTTGAAAGTCCTATTTGCCATAAAATCTTTCAATGGCCTATGAGAAAACCGGGAAATTTAGGAGTAAGATCTGTGTCTGACTCTGAGAGATGCTGTTCATGGATAGATTCTTCTGTTGAATAAATTGTATGATCTGCAAATTGCATAGATCATCTGATAAAGAGTGAATAGAGAAGAATCTAAACGTACGTGCTTTGCTTGCATTCTGCCGTGCTGTTATTAGAAGAGTAAAAAGGTAATATAGCAGCATGCAGAAAAGCTGAGCGAGGACCTCATATCTAAAGAGAAGCTTCTCAGTTCATTTTCTGACAACTGACCTCTTGAAGCATAGTGCAATTAAATGGACATATAAAAGTCTCTCCCTTATTTTTAAACAGACATTTTGTCAGTGAAAGAACCAATTTGTATACTATTTTGGAGTGTTCAGTAATAAAATGGGAAAAAAAATGCCTCAAATATAGTATCAAAACTTGCAGTCTGTGCGGTCATAAAAGTTGTATCCTTTACCTATGATCGTAATGTGTTTACTGCATTTAGGGGCAGAATTTAAACTGTGTATCTATGATCCCATGTATTTTCAATGGATGATTGTCTTGGATTAAGAAAGTTGCTTAGTCTGTAGGCCATGCAAATGCATGATTGAGATTTGCATACAAAATGACCAAAATGTAACTCTAACTGTAATACAAAGAAAATAGAAGGGTGCTTTTAACAAGGAGGAATGGGATCTTTTTGCATTTTATGTGCAAATATAGTTAAAAGTATATAATAAGTGTTGTGGATATTAGAGCACATACTTAGTTCTGTATCCCTTGGGGAAGGATAGGCCTCCAAGGAACAGTCTGTGATTGGGTTAGCCAAGGAATTTTTATGTTTATCGGAATAGCTGCCTACATATAATAATAGCTGGCATGACTTGAAAGGGCTGTGTTTCACTTCAGAGGCAGTTTATTTACAAAATGGCAGGGAGGGGGAACCCAAAAATCCTTCCCTACTTCATGTTAATGATTAAAACCTTCAGTACAGCTTTCTATTGCACTTTAACATGGGCAGAGAGAGAGGTTTCAGCCTTCCTGGAGCCTGGCAGAAATTGCAGCTGTGAAGGCAGTATTAAGGCTCAGATGATGATGTATGTAGCTGAGCAAAAAATAGTGTGTGTGTATATATATATATTTTCATAAACAATTTACTTTCTAAGGATGATTGTTGCCTTGATTTTGTTATTGTTGTTCTGAAATGACTCCTAATGCAAAGTACAGTTAGAAAAAAAAAATAATAAAAAACTCTTTAGTATTTTTGGAACAGTTGTGCTGCTGATTAAATCATTAAATCCACATATTAGAAAAATCTGCCCAGTCCCAGGCTACTTGCATGCATTAGTTTTCTCAGAGGAGAATCAATAAAGAAATATAAAATTCCTTTAAGTCTCAGCCAGTTTCCATCATGCAAATGTTTTATAAATACACTACCTAAATTACTGTGAAGGTAGTTAGTCCTCACTTGTACCTTTCCCTCCCAAGCTAAGGATCTTTCTATACTACTTTCTATAGTAACAATAATGCATATTCAAAAAAAAAAAAAAAAAAGAAAAAGACAACAGGAAAATTACATGTCATATACAACAGCCAAGACGTATCATGAGCAACTTAAAAAACACCAGCTAGCTAGTATTTGACATGGAGAGCAAGGATAAGGTGCCAACACTAAAGAGCTGATATGGAGAGCTGGGTGTTGCAGTTCAGTTGCATCTTCTCAGAGATTCCTTATTTTTCTTACAGAGCCAGTTTGAAGCGCACCAAGAGGAAGGGATGGTAATCTCTCACATGGCGGTTGCTGGCGTGGGCATCTGGATCGCCTTCACATCTGGATCTACCCTTCGCCTCTTCCACACGGAGACCCTGAAACACCTCCAGGACATTAACATTGCCACCCCTGTCCACAATATGTTGCCAGGTGACTGAAGTACATCGTATGATAAGATTTTTATTTGGTCTCTATCACAACCATTCCCCAGAGTGTTGTAGATGTAGGCCAGAGCCAGAGTATTTGTTTTGGACCTTGAGGCTGATAACGATCTCGCAGCGCTTTGTTTTGGTAAACTGCAGTCTCGCCTGCTGAAAAGAACCATGTGTGCAGCGAGCAGCTCGCCTCGTCCGAGGTCAGGGATGTGACTATGTCTAGAGGAGCAGGTGGGTTCTCCTGCTGTGTCTGCTCATTTTTGTAGGGCAATGCAGTCTATCAGGAAAACATTTGCTTTGCCAAATTTAGCATTTGCTTGGTATCAGAGTACATGAAGGAGTCAATTTGCCCAGGATCCAAACCGACGAAACGCTTGCTTAACTTTAATTATTTCAGTAGCCCCACTTGAACTTCTTACATGCTTCCATTCACGAGCATGTTTGGTGTTTTGCTGATAGGAACCGTCATTTGTATAGTTACAAGAGTAGGCTTGTAAATAAGGATGAAACCTATGGTTGTTAGGATAAACAACAGATCTTTAAGCGTGTTAAGACAGAAGCTGTTCAGCCATCCCCAAACCATCAGTGTCATAGGCAGTGTGTATCAGCCTGTATCAGTTTTGCTAGGGAGTAGTTAGGACTCTGTAAGTGACTAATCAGACACCTTCCTAGTGAAGTACAACCATTTCTGTCATTCTTTGCTCGGAGTGAGCGAGCGCCCCACGTGCAAGCTGTGGCGATGCCAGGAAAAGAGGCAGGCAGGAAAAAGGTGCTAGCTCCGCAGTGAGAGAGTTGTCCATGAGGGGACAACGGGACTGTCTTTATCTCTCGTTCTATAGATTTCAGGTGTTGGCTGTAGATACATAAATGAACTAACTGATTTGAGATTCGTTTGACCTACACAGTAAGTATGCCTTAAGTGCAATGCACCCTGTCACTACAGGTGTGTCAGCTCTATTGCTTTGCTTTTAGCAGAAGCCAGTTCTTCCCGCACTGAAATTATGTTTATTTTCTTACATTAAAGGATATATTGCTTCTTCAGTCTCTGTCTTCTTACCCTGTTTTCTCTCAGACCACATTAGCATTGCAGGAAAGCTCTATTTTAAATTTTGTCCATTTTTGCAATGTTCTATACAGGGTGCTTTTTGCACTTGCTGTTTTCATGTAGTTTCAACACTAAGCAGCAGCAAATGTCCTGCTTTTAAATAGGTCATTTTATTGTGTTTATCCCAGTTATGCAAAGAAATGAAGATTAGTATAAAAAGATTAACTTTTATTATTTTCTGCTGTTTATAGAAAGAAAGTAGGACTCCCCTTATACATCGTTTTCTGCATATAAAACTCTTCAAAAATTCTTGGCTTCAGTGTGCATTGGTATAGTAATAAAACTGTTCATGTATTAGATTATCTTTTTTCTTTTTTTTTTTTTTAAGAGTTTCAGTTGATTATTTCCCTTTGGTGTCATTCTAGTCAGTTTAAATTTCATGATTTTTTTGGGGGGGAGGTTTATTTGGTTGGCTGTTATTTTTTTTTTTTTTTTCACGCTACAAAAAGTGCCTCAATGAATGGAAATTCATTTCAGGAGCAAAGTGTCATTACAGCAAATATTCCAGAGGAAGAATCCATTATGAAAATGAAATGAATTTATATTATTTAGCAGCAGCTCTTGGACCTATTATCTCTATTCTATCTATTCTGTTATCTCTATAGCAATAATGCTGCAACAGTAATAAAGGCTAAAAGACAGAGGAGTAGGATGCTTACATTAAAAAAAAAAAAAAAAAACAGGCAGTAAGAGCCTTTTGGAGCTAAAAGCAGCAATAGGACAAACTATATAATGTGCACTGAAAAAGTAGAAGAAGAAGAAAATAAAAAAAGAAGTGGCTCCATATTTAAGAAATGTGAGGATTTTTAGGAACGAAATGGCTCCATATTTTAAAAGTGTGAGGATTTTTAGGAATTCTGTGACTAACATTTAGAAGTGCTGCATGTGCTACAGGAGATCTTTCCATTTTAGGAAATGCACTCCATTAGTTTTCTGAAATAAAGCAAGTGTTTCTTAACATGTAAAAAGAAAAGCAAGAAAAGTAAAAATTCATGCTGTATTGAACTGAGAAGGGAAGAAATTAGTGTAAAAATATTGCCAAGGGTCTTAAGAACACGCATTAACAAGAGGAAAGAAGGTAGTGCAAGATCATGATGAAATTTCCAAGTTGGGCTCCTTTTGCCAAGCTTTAAGTAGAAGCAACACTGTATAATATTGGCTCTATTGACTGCTTGGATATGTTACCTGAGTATTCATTTAAAGAAAGATAAATGAGACATAATTCCATGAAGCCAATTAGTCCTTATAGTTATTTTATTATTATACAGTGAGAATTAAAGAAAAATTTACTGTCACTGTGTCAGGAGTGGTCACTGTGAGTTGCAAAGAAGTAGAGCTGTGGCAACCAGTTCAAATAGCATTAATAATTAATTCTCATAATGTTAGTAACTGATTCTCATATAGTAACCAGTCTCACAACGTTAGATTTTTCAAAAATTTGTTGTTAGGAGAAGACATCTTTAAATATCATATTTTTCTTTAAAAGCAGCACACTCGCAGCACACCAGGTAGCACAGAGTCATAGAAGAATGAAGTATAAGGGAAATGGCACAGGAACTAATTGCCATTACAATTAGCAGAGCTTAGTAGTGTAAACAAGCAGGCAGACCTCCAAAACATGAACCAAAACTAACTTTTTTTTTTTTTTTTTCTTCCCCTAAATTGAGTACTTTATTGTGATACATTTATGGAGAATTCATTTATATAGTGTGTGTTTACAAAGTAAGGCTGGCCTTACTTCTCTCATGGCTAAGGACAGGAGAGCTTGACAGGGAGATCACCAGCTGTAGATCAGATTTTGGATACATTCACATCATACGTGCCAGCTAAGTGACATTAGAAAGGACGGTGATGAATCTGGTGAGAGATCTGAGCTGGTACTAAATGGGTAACCCAGTATGTGACCCATAATCCGCTCTACCCCCTACCAGCTGTGTCTGCAGAGCCTGGCAGAGCGCGGGTGTACTGTGTCAATATGTAGTCCACATACAGTAAGTAATGTAACTGGTCCTCCAAATTGCTCTGGTCCTGCCATCTTGTCATCAGGGAGATAAAAACGTGTCTATAAGGTTCTTTTGTCTACTGAACATAATTTTTAAAACGAAGAAGAGAAAATTCCCACTTCCTGGAGTAAGAGGAAGTGTGTATGGAGGAACTTGGGACTGGAGGGTGAATCTCGGTCACTGACGATAGACGTTTAATCCAGAGTAGTCCCCAGAACTGCTCTTCATGTATTATGAAAACTGCACAACACAAAATACTTCCTAGTGTCATGTAGCATGATTGTGTTGTAGAATAAAACACCAGCAAGCACAAATGCACTGGTTGAGATGAAGGACGTCACCGGTGCAGGTCCTGGTAACTGTTTACTTCACTAAACACAGCAGAGCCAAGTTGCTTTTAGTGGCTCAGGCAGTTCTCTGTTTTCTGGACAGGGGACATATTGAGCAGAGGAAAAAATCTGTTCACATCTGATGGCACCTCACTAACGCCAGTGCAGTGTAAGCGCCTCCATAATGCTGATGCACTGCATTATCTTCCCTATTGTACTCAGCATCTGTGATCTTACTTCAAATCTCAGCAAGGGCAGCTTTGCACCAGCCTTTGTCACAGCTCACATGGCCTGATGAGTAAAAAAATTACAATATACCAGGGTACACAGCCCACTATGTAATTAATAATCTTGTTTTGCCATAGTCACACTCACTATTTCATTATTCAAAAAATATGCTTAAACATATTTTTCCTTTCAGCTATAACAGAGTTGTCCTTTTAAAGGAATTATGACCTTGATATATGTAATTCCTTTGCTTCTATGGGTGATGACAGCTTATGTGTTTTAACAAAGATTCTTGTTTTTGTTGCTGTATTCTGTGTATATATCCATGTATCCTCCTATGGTATGTGTATGTTTCCTGGAAACAGATGAAAAAAGCAAAGTAAAAATATATCATTTCCTCTCTGCAGAAAGCAAAATATCTTTTGAACATTACAGCTTTCTTTTGTCCCCACCAGCTGCCACCCCATAAAACACAGTTGCACTGTGATTTTACTGCTGTGAGATGATAAAAAAGATGGGGAAAAGTTCAGGGGACCTCAATAAATTTGTACCGTTGGCTCTTTTAAACAATGTTTTATATATGTAATAATGTGAGCAAGATCATATAAGAGAATATATGCCAGTGTGCCCTTACACCTACCTAGGGCTGAATTCAGAAGACCTTCATGTGAACACTAAAGTATTTACATAGATCCTCTTGTTGGGCCTGTGTCAGAAATTGAGGCTGTGAAGGGTGAACATGGAGTAGAAACATAGTCTAAAATAGTATTTCCAAGTATAAATTTAATCATTGGCTTCAGTTCTTGATGGAGTTGAGATCTTGGTTAGATTGTTTTACGAATTTAACAATTTAATCATTGCCTCGGTGCAGTGTGTTCTGATAGTTTTCATTTAAAATGAGAATATTTGATTGTTTTTTGGCATTTATATTTATCATTTTCCTATAACCTTAAGCACTGTTTTTTTTTTCCAGTGCTTGCTGCACCATCAGGAGAGTTGATTTTTCATGTTTTCTCTGAAGTAAAAAATAAAAAAAAATAAAGTAAGATTTCAAATCATGGTTAGCAGATAAAAAATACGATTTTTAATAGATGCTTTTATCTGTTTATCATTTTTTAGTTTGTAGATGCTGCTGCAAAATCTACTTTCTGTTGCAGATGTTTCCTGCTTTTCCAAGCTTGAAAGCAAGCAGTTTTCCTTTTGACCTCGCTATAGATAGTTCACGCATAGATTGTCCTTTGAACTTGAGATTCTAAGTTTCTGGCTGATAATTTGAAACAATAATGCAATTTTCCATGTAAAGTTTGCTTCAGGGTTGGTGTAAGAAAGCACGCATATTATCCTACATTTAAAAAAAAAAAACTACGCAAAGCATTAAAGATCTGTTATTTTTAAATGGAAGCATCTTGCTGTTGAAAATGGTTAGGCAGGCAAATGTAAAATGAAGGTTTTGACAAAAATATAGATATACATATAGATTTCTTCTTGTCTGTTGCAAAATAAATTTGCAGTGAAATGGACTAGAATTAAGCTAAGCTGCACTTTGCCTTTGCTGTGGCCCAGGTTGTGGGAGGTACGTTACTATATCATGATAACTTGACATGTTCTAAATTGTAAAATTCAGATCTTGATTTTTGAAAACTCTTGTATGCAGAGAGGTGTTTGGATATCTAGATTTGAACTTAATGCTATAAAGATACTGGAAAAGGCCACATTAGCAGATGGCTGAGGAGGCTGATACTTTGCATTATGAGCACTGCATTGGAAACAGCACAAGCAATTTTTAATGTGCGATTTTTTTCATGGCTTTTTGGGCTCTTGAATGTAAATCAGGGCTGCCATCTGTGTCATCACTCTGGGTTCTGGTGCTTTTTTTATTTTTTTATTTTTTTATTTTTATTTTTATAGCTTTGGTCATCTTACTGCTTTCTATCTTCAAGCTACATCGGGATGTACAATTTTCAGTTCCCCCAAAGGGCTGTCCTTCTAGCCAGTGCTGAACGAGCACTTTTGTCTGCTTCATTCTGGAAATTCAATTCCACATATAAAAAAATAAAACTTTAAAAGACTTGTGATTTATTGGTGGATATAGACCATCTGTAGGAGAACCAGGCGATCTTGCCAGCATCGATACCTTCACAGTTAATTGAAAACATGTAGGTGTCTCTGATGACCTGTAGGAGTAAATGGAGCCTGTTCAACGTATTCATACTTTATTACATCTGCAGGGAGAGTGACCTAATCATCCTGCCTTTAGGGTGTACTGAGAATAGACACAGAATAGACCATAAAATAGAATAGACCATTGCTAGATAAGTATTTTGTTTTTGTAAAGGTCTATGTGGAAAGACTTGAACTCTGGACTGCCTACTGCTTTTTGGTTGAGTGCTTTAGCCTTTGGGCCACAGTCTGGCAGCTCCTTTCCTGCTGGGTCTGTGATTCATATGTTCTTGGCTGGAAATTGGCTCAGCTTCAAGGGGAGAGATGGAAAATACACTCACTGATGACACATTGCGAGTAAGGTGCTTTTCCGAAGCGTGGAACACATGGGTTCATCCAGGCTGTAGAGTGTGTGGAATCCACATTCCCTGCTTACTGATGAGGTGATTAGCAACTTGATTGTTGTAACAAGGATGGAAATCAGGGCTATCGTAGCATGTCAAATTAATCATAATTCCAAGAACATGTAGGATTTGAGCATGTTGGACTTCAACAGAGTTCAAGTGCTCATCCACATAAACCTGGGTCATGGTAGATGTTTGGATAGTAAGTAGTTACTTTTTCTATTTCCCAAGCTTGTCAAGTTTTGAAATTTGTTAATTACCAATTTTGTCAAAATTGCAGATTTTGAAGGAACATTTTTAATCTTCTATTGTAAGCAAAGATGATTTTGTTTTCCATAAGGAAGACAGCAAACCCATAAATAGCAACTTGCAGAAAATGATATAATCCTAGAATGATTTTGTTTGGGAAGGTCTTCTGGACATCATCCCATCCGTCCTTCTGTATGAAGCAGACCCAAGTAGATCAGGTTGCTCAGGGACTTGTCCAGCCAAGTTTTGAATATTTTCAACAACAGAGGTTCCACAGCCTCTGTGAACAACCTGTTCACAGTGTCTGACCAACCTCCTGCAGAAGAAGCTTCTCCCATTTCCTCTTATTCTGTCACTGAGAAAAGTAACTTTGAACAGGTTTGTCTCTTGAACATAGTGTGTTGCTGTAACGTACTAATGAATATTGTGAAATGAAATGTCTTTCAGTGTTATTGTTGAGAGTATACAAACTATCTATTTGTAAAGATAATCTATGTTTAGTTTTAGACACTGTGATTTAGAGATCTCAGAACAAATTAATCTAGAAGTTTAGTAGTATTTAAACTTCCATGCAACTGAAGTTTAGCTCCACAATCCAGCAGGGCAGTTGCATTTCTTTTAAGCGTTTTGCTGAATCAGGCGGTGACAGTTTAACCATATGCAGCCGATTCCTTTTGCCAGAGGTTACTCTGATCTAAGCAGAAGGACACTCGAAAGTAACGCAGCCCTTGCAAATCTTCACAGGGCAGCAGCGGGTTTCGGTGACCAGCCTCCTGGTGTGCCACGGTTTGCTCCTGATCGGAACCAATCTGGGAATCATCGTAGCCTTGCCAGTGCCTCGCTTGCAGGGCATTCCCAAAGTAACTGGTGAGTGAAGTTGCTCAAGTGCATTGTGAAGAACAGATTTATACTGTGGACTTTTTCTTCTGTCAGTGGCATAAGTGAGTTAACACAATTATACGTGTTGTTTAGATGTATGTCACAGCCTTGCGGTGAAATTTTATTTTTTGTTGTTCCTTAGGTTTACCCTGTGCCAAACGCTTCTCCAGTTTTGTCCCGGTTGTTTGATGCAGGACAATGGTTATTCTTTAGGGAGCAAAAAATACCGTAGACCTCAGTCCTGCCAGAGGAGAGTCTAATGTGTGAGGATGGGGAGAAAGTCCCAAAAGTCTTTCTTCAGGTTTGGGGAAAATATGTGCGTTGGGAGATGTAGGCTCTGAAAATTCAGTATGTTCTCTGACTGTTTATTCACTAAGTCGATTTTGTGCCCTTTCTCCCCAAAACTGTGGACCTGCAATTTATGACAGTATGTATTTCAGGTTTTTTGACAATGATCAATATTTTTGCATTTTGGAGAGATCGTTTTGAGGGTTATTTTCACATTACACCATTTCAAATGCAAACACACAAATGCTGCTGGATCATTTTGCAAGTGTTTTAACTACCAACAGAAGCAAGTTTTTAAAAGTGTGTTTAATGGGACCTTTGCCAAGCTACGTTTTGAGCTGAGAACTCTGCCGGAGCTGCTGAGCTGCAGAGAAGCTGGCAGATTTTATAAGGCAAGCAGTCTGTAACTTCCTTTAGGAAAGAAAAAAAAAATAAAAAGTGACTTTGCCAAAATGAAAACTAAATTTGCTGCATTCAGCAAAATAGGTGGCAGTAGTCCAGTATGACAATGGATAAATGTTCCTGAAAAAGCATAGAATCTGTGGAACCTATATTAGGAAAAATCTGTTGAAATAGATGCAGTATAAGAAAATGTCTTGGACAATCAAAATGTCCTCTGCTTTGTTTATTGTGGTTTATCTCCCCTCACATTTATTTTGGATCAATATCTGTCAAATTCAGCAGCATTACATTTGGAGATCCATCTTCATAGTTCTCAAGTATTTGTAATTTGTACTGAAAAATCATGATTTTTTCCATTTGTACTTCTAATAGTCATAATTAATCTTTATGTCATTGTACTTTCTGGTAGTAATTTTTATCACAAACTACAATGCATTAGGAAGTTTGGGATGGATGGTATGATTTCTAGGGCTGTTTTTTATTTTCTGTCAATAGCCTGACTCTTTTTCATATTGTGGCTTATTTGAAAGACTGCTACTTTTTTTTCTTCTTCTTTTTGCTTTAAAAAAACACGTATCATATCATAGTTTCTGAATTTTGCCCCAAGCAGTGAGTTTCTCATAGTCTTACAATTTGCATGGTATAAAACTTCCCTATACCTCCAACGTCCCACTGTTTACATTCTGTAAAAATGTAAATTGCAATTACTCACTCATTTCCTTATGAATCTCCCACGGTAACTAGACAACCATTTATAAGGATGAGATTTATTTCCTGCTTTACAGTGTGGAAAAATCTATTACAATGAAAAAGATGCTGTCACGCTCTCCTGGAAAGGTATGGTAGATTTAGTTGAAAAATAGATACTTTTGTGCTGTGCTTTCACAACAGCAGGAGTACAGAAACTCTTTACTATCTTTTTATTGGCATTGTCACAAGCATAACACTACAAGTTTTCTCCAATAATACAGAAAAAAAGTAAGTCAACTTGAACACAGAGGGTCCTGTTTTAACTGATATTAATATAGTCCTAAAATACCTTTATGTCATATTATATTTGTTTGTTACTTTTTTTTTTTTTTTTTCCTGTAAATGTTGTACCTACAGGGCTAAAACCAGAACGAATGCATACAAAGTGGTTTTAAGACCTCTGCTTTTCGGAACTAATTGTGCTGGGACTCTTTGGTTTAAAACAAAGCAAACCCCCTTAATGTTCTTTAATTGTCCCTTTTTCCCTGTCCAGGAAGAGGAATGGTGTCGTATCATGCACATAACGGCCCGGTCAAGTTTCTTGTAATGGCTGCAGGTATAAACAAGAAAAACAAGAACAAGCTGAGGAGCAGTCGGCCTCCTAGCTCCGAGTCCAAAGAAGAGGAGCAAAGGTCCATTGTGCACAACGAGAGACCAGGTTCTTCCCTTAGCAATGCCCACGATGCTGCAATTTGGCTGGGAGGCTCAGCAGGATCCATTACACAAAAAAGTGACTTGTCTTCATCTTCTGGATCCCTGCCATTGTCTCACGGATCGAGTTCCCTAGAACACAGGCCCGAGGACAGCAACATTTACGAGCTTTTGAAAGATCAAAGTATCTCACTTAGAAGTAAAAGACAGAGATCCAAGAAAATGAGAGCAAGTTCAGTATTAGTCATTTCTGGTGGTCAAGGACACAGAAGGGTGAACAAGAAGACCAAACAGCAGCGACAAGATGAACTAGTGTCTTCAGTGATGGTTTGGCAAATCCCACTATTAAATATCTAAGTGAATTAAATCCAAGGTACTTTGTCATATTAAAAAAGGATGATATCTTTTTCCAGCAAATGCCAGATTAGGACACAACCTGGTAAACTTTATACATGGGAGTGCATTCACTAGTATTTGATCACACGATTAAAGGTTGCAAGACAGTTTTCTTATATTTAGAACATTCTACAGTATTAGGTTATTGGAGAACATTTAGCTGTTGACCCTGTCTTTGCTACTTAAAACATAAAGGACTTGTTAGAACCTTTTAAATGGTTTTATAATCTCTATCTTATTTATATGCCCATTTATAAATATCATCATTATGTTCTATAGCACTTATGGAAGGCAAGGAACACATGCCATGTTGCATGCTGGTTTTTGCTTATATAAATCAGCTGTTTCTTTTTCCAAAGTGATATATTGCATGGACTGTAGATTTTAACAAAGTAGCAAATATTTTTAAATAGTAAATATTCTAATGCAAGCTAATATTAATTTGGTAATCTCTATAATAGTTCATAACATAGTTCTACAGGTCTGAGTTTGGTCTAGACAAAAAAAAAAAAAAATTCAAATCCAGTTCTAGTAACTGATTGATAATTGTATATTTTGACATAGAAAATAAATGTTCTATTTCTAATGCTCAGTATTATGGAAAAATGTTGCAGGATAAAAAGTGCATTAATTTTTTCTTTCGGTAGGTGCAATGTGTCGGTGACACCTTCACCATACAGAGAGAGCTTGAGGACGTTGCGGCCTAGGCTAAATAGAAAATACAGCTGTAGAGCAGTTGCCTATTCTAGTGCTACTAACACCTCTTTCTGGCAGTGGGGAGTGCACCCAGGATCAAAACTAGGCGCAGGCTTCATGCCATTTTTAAGCAATGTGCACGTGCCGTTCGCAGAAGCCAAGCAGGTGTAACGACTGCGTGGCCATCAGTGTATTCGCGGCGAGCCTAGAAATGCACTAACATCGCAGCGCCCACAGGGAGTGCACGTAACCAGCGTGGGTGCTCGTGTCGCCTGCAGGCAGAGGGATGTGGTCGTGCCTGAGCAGCAGTCACCTCTTTTCACCCCAAATTCAGCGGAATGTCAGCTTGTAAGTGGACTTCGTGAAAGTACCGAGCACAGTTTCTTCTTGCACTTCTTCACTCAGTGGGGCAAGGTGGTAGAGGGCTGAATTCCAAGTGGCATCCTGATCAGCTTTCCTTAATGAACAAACACATTCCCAAAAGGGGCTTTGAACTTGGTGTTATGGCTAAGATTGCGTTTTGTGCTAGGGTTTTTCTGTCTCTGTGCATGTGAAATATCGGGCAAAGCCTTCAGCTCAAACATTACTGAAAATGGTGAAGTTGAACATTTTCCAATCAAAATACATGTTTCATTCAAGCAGCAGGTTGAATAGATTCACCATGGATGTCTTCTTCCTTTGTCAATAGACTGAAAGATACAGAAAATTTAGGACTATTAACTTTCATTTGGATACGTTAAGATCTCTAATACCAACGATCAGTTCAGTAAAATATAAATGACATATATCCTATATATGAGCAAATGTCAAGTGTTTGCAGTGACTAGAATTGATTGTAATTTTTGATCACATTCCAACTTTTTTTATTCAGTAAGGGAGTGGAATACTCCCAAATTATGTTTCTGATTTCTAATATGAATGCCTTGATTTCACCATGTTTTTTTCAATATGTCTAGTTTGAATCAACATTATCCATAAGCACCATCTTTCCCAGCATGTTGCATTTCATGGTAAACTGTACTAGAGACTGCAAATTAATTTGTTCAGAGTTTGGGCTGCATCCAGATCTGAACAGGAGGATTCTTGACCCATACTAGACAGCCTGGATTTCAGTGAAGGACTTCTGTTATGGACTAGATTGATTAGATTGTAGGTTGAATATAGCAATAGGTCTTCCTAAGGTCTTCCTTATTGCTTTATGCTTTTATTTTGTCTTTCTCTGTGTATCTCACAACTTCAGCAGGATGTTGTCATCGTTGGTTTAGTGTTAGCATAAGTCCTGGTGCAAAAGAAACTAAAAAAAAAAATGTAGAAAAAGTAGAATGCCCCTAAACCAGCCTGCTGACAACATTTTCTTAGCCTTTCCTCTTCATCCTGGCCTAGTGCCTGATCTTGCCTGGCCTTGAGGGGTCAAGGAGAGTTGCATTTTCTATGCTCTTCCATAGCTATGGCCCTGGGAGTTGCTCTTTGCCCACTATGTGGAAGTACTAAGCTGTACAGTTTAATGTATGTGTATTGAAAAAATACTGAAGAGATTTTTTTCTGTTTAAAAAGCATATATAAATCTAATCTCCCTTTGCTTCACTACAGTGAAAAGCTTACAGGTTTGGGTCTGCGTGCTCCTCCATTGTGGAATTCCCTTTCCTTGCTTTGGGGGCTGAAGGATTACAGCACGTCTGCTTTCTCATGGGTCTTTATTGCCAAGTCTACCACATATTCAACTGGAAATCCATGCACAGAATTGTTACGGGATCTGCCAGACAGTTTTAAACTTGTAAGTGAAATTCACCCCATCTTCCAGCTGAAATGTATTTTTTCAGTTTTATTAATAAAGTGGTGGAAACCAAGTACAAAGCCCATCAGAGTTCTGCCACTGACTGCAGTTAGAACAGAACCGGGGCCCTTATTTACATTATGCTATTTTGAAAATAAACACTATGTCTATATAAGCTGTAAAGTAAGAGAAGCTCTATGTTTTGTCATAGAAATAAACAGGGTCATGAACTAGATCTCTAGTAACTAACCAAACACAACACGCAATGTTTGTTTTCTAACACTAACTGACATTACCTTACTCTGAAAACAAACACAGACCAAAAGTTATTTTACAGCTGGCAAATAATCTTTATAGCTGCAGTAGACTGTGCTGCTAGGTAGGTTGGATTTTGCTTTCTGAAGCTGCTTTTCTAGACTAATAGAATTTATGGAAAAATTAGGAGAAAAGGGGAACAAATGTAAGCATTGCAATATATTCCATATATGTTTTCTAATAAATACCAGTCTTTTATAATGTGAGCCATAAAACTTGTGTATTTATGTCCAAAGTGTAAACTGAGAAAAATGTTTAATAAAAAACTGTGATAAAAAAATTAACTCCAAAATATATTTCTTGGGTCATCATTTTAACAAGAAGGCTACAGTTTATGGCATGCATTAACAAGTGTTTTTTTTTAATGGATTTATGAAAGGGAAAATGAGGTTTGTGGCTAGAACAAAGACATGATTTTTTTTTTTTAATTATAGTTCCTAGGATCTAAATAAAAAAAAATGCAATTTTTGAAAATAGTGCAGGCTCTTATAGCTTGGCCACTGTAGTAATGGACCCAAATAGTGACAAAGCAGCAAAATTCCTACTGTGCTGTCTACAAGGGAAAAAAAAAAAAAAAAAAGATAAAAAATGAGATGCATTAATGTTCAAAATGAGCCTGGCAAAAGAAGAACATTAACAGAGGAAAGTAATTTTCAGCTGCTAACTAGAAATGCAGTATAATTAACCTGCCCTGCGGATATATACAGAATCTCCTGTTTGTGTTTAAATTCTATCACGAGACTTGTGTTCATCTTGTGTGTTACTGGTACTCCCATAAATAAAAAATAAAATAGCTATCGGCAACTGTTTGATAAAATGAATTATTATTATTAAAGCCTTTCTTTTTGTTCTTGTTTTTTTAGAGCACATTTATTTATTGCTTTGAAAAACATTGTCTTTTTTTCTTTTTTTCTGAAGATTATTGATGTTTTCTTGTATTTCCCTGCCATTTTTATTGCTGCAGTAGCCAATATACAAAACAAAATTAAGTCGCATGAGTGCAGGATACTGCACTTTCATATACATGAAGGTGGATTCTGTCCCACTGGGAATTACAGCTCACTTACGGATGGGAGTCCTGAATGTCGCAACACCCCTTCGAGACAGGTCAGACCATGGGGAAAAATCCGAGCTGCGGTTCTGTGCTTATCTGTGCTCATCTCTCCCTGTCCAGTTTGATTCTCTAATCACTTACAGACAAATTACTCTTTGTGGAGGGCATTTGGGGGTGAGAAAAGGGGAAAAAAAAAATCTGCAGTTTAAAAGGTGCAATTAATGGAGGCCTCCAAAGAGTTCATCTGATTGCAACAAGTGACACCGTGTAGCTGACAGCAGCGTTTCCAGATTGGTTTATATATGCTCATAATAACAGTAGTTCACATCAAAATAGTCCTGTTAAGAAGGCAGATTAATTAATATTAATCTCTCGCTCAGAAGAAGCAGAGCCGAATATCGTTTGCGTGATTTGAAGCCTCGCTGGCCTGTGGAAGAATCCAGATTGAGGTTGTTTCTGGCGTTCAGGCCCAGGAAGAGGCCTTTAGTCTGTGCTCCTCCCGGCACGCGTCCCGCGGGAGCCAGACCAGCAGCTTGCCGCCAGCACGAGCGGGATGCACCGGGGCACGCGGACGGCGGCTGCCTGTTCCAGGGCTCTGTCACCCTCACAGTCAGGAAGCTCTTCCTCGCATGGAGATGGAACTTCCTTTTCCCTGCTTGGTTTCTTGGTGCTGATGTAGCTTAAGACGTATCTGTGTGATCTACTGTGCATCGAATGGGGCTCTGCCATTCCAAAACCTGAGTGGGTAGCAACAGGTACCCTTTGAGCTGGATTCTTCCCACTGCTCTTAAATATTTACTTCAGGCCAGTGATTGTAATGAGAGCACGGATGATTCATGCAGATGTAACACTTACAATATAGATACACATATTTTTGGTAAGAGGAGTCTCAACGTTGGAGCATGTGGAGGTTCAGGTGCATCCTGTCGCAGCTCCACGTTCCAGTGTGCGTTCCCTCCCTACTGCAGGGAGAGGTTTTCCAGAGCTGAGTGTAAAATCTGTCCCTTCTCGCACAAACGCGGGTTGTGCTCGGCCAGCTCTGTCTGCTATTTTCAAGCTTTCCAGGATTCGCTGATTTTCTGCTCGCTCTCACTTATACTTACTTGAACATGGCACTTCCCTTAAAGGCATGTCAAGCTGCTGACCTCTGAGAAACACTCTTCTTCATCCGCCCTTGGAGGCTAACGGAAGGGGAAAAAAAAAAAAGTATATTTGTGTGTGTGTGTGTGTATATATTAATATATATATATCAAAATAATTACACTGGAACAGTTTAAAGGATCTGAAATTTTCCTGGGCAAGGGAAGATCTACTGTGTGGCTCCATTTGAAATTTAACGATGTGGACATATGACCTAAAGCACTTCGAGTGCTTTGGCTAAGCTCCATAAACTCCGCTATAAAGGTGGTTAGTCATTCACAGCGTGACCTCCAAAGGTGCACAAAGGGAATTTTTTTCCCCTTGCAGCAAAACAGGCTGTGACAACAGAACTGCAGCTTCTCCTGTCATGCATATTATTATATTTCAGGCATAACCACCATGATCATTAATGTGTGTCCCAACCTGCAAGATCAGTTAGGACTGGAAAGTTGATTTTAAAGGGATTTTAGCATCAGAAGATTCAGATAAGGCTCTAAAGGGTGTTTTATAAAGTACCTAACCACCTAATTTCCACTGAAATCTGTATATTTACATGCCTAAAGACCTGTAACAAGGAGGGTTCTAAATCCAAGAAGGCAGGTGCTGCTTGACCACAGTGTTTCAGAAGGTCAGTTTATGTTCTAGCACCCCTGAATGTTCATAGGTTTCTGATCATCAGGGTCCTCTTAAATGTTAGCATAAAAATATATTAACTTGCCTAGCAGAGCAAATTACAAAGGTTGTCTTCTGCGTATGGTTGTTTTTTGGGAATTTTTTTGCCAGCATTTCATGTTACAGAACAAGCCTGTCAGTCTACACTAAACACTTTTTTTTTTGGTAATATTTTCTTTCTAAAGAGTTTTATTAGCTGGAGAGTTAGGTAACACAGACTGTGTTCAAAGAGGAGGAGGATTACTCCTAGTTCAGCCAAAATTTGTAAATGAAACTTTTCTTCAGTGTTGCTAAGAGCAGCCTGTGAAGCCCTTAATCCCTATACAAACCACACAACAGCATCAGGGAACTGAAGCGGCGTCTGCGTCGCTGAACCCGCTGTCACTCGGGCGCATCCCAAACCTGCGCCAGGCGGATCCGCGCGGCGCTGCCGACCCCGCGCACACCCCGGCGAGGGGGCTGCGCTCAGCCTGTAGTTACACATGACCAGGTCCCTTGTCGTGCTGAGTGGCTAATTTCATAGCACTGCAAACAAAAAGGCATAATTGGCTTTAACTCACTCTTTCAAATCCATCCTTTTTTATTAGCTTTTTTTTTTTTAGTGATTTATGAGATTATGTGCATGTTTTCTCACTTGTTCATCTACGTAAAAGTTGTATGTTCCTCGTCTTTTAGCCTTATCTAATACTTTCAACTTATTTGAAAGGGTGATAAAAGTCTGCAATTTTACATGTTCCTTTGTAGTACCTTCTGAAAAAAAATCTTAAAAGAATAACAATACTGATCTGTCTCTAGTGCATAAAACTGTGCAGCCCAACACTGAGGAAATCTTTATGATATATTTTTCCTTATGGTGATTACCATCCTATCTGCTGTAAGATGATAGCCCTTCTGGATGCAACCTTTCTTTAAATTCTGCTATTTGGTGGTGTTGCATGGATCTGTGAAAATTAATACACAAATGCAGATCAGCTTGGTGAGCCTCAGACGTACTCTAAATACAACTTACGCCTACAGCGTGCACAGTTTGTGCATCCCAGATATACGAGAGTTTAGTTATCTGTGGCTGCTCAGCAGAAGTAGGATAAGCTGTTTGTCTGCGTCAGCAATAGAAACCAAACCAATCCTTAGGGTTGCTGTGTTATAATACCAAGAAACATTTCACACAGGAGTGTTCACCTGTAAGGTGAAGCACTGGATGAGCAAAAGGAGTCTTTATTTTTTTTAAGCTTTGCTTACATTTTGGCTTGTGGCCATTTACCAGCTCTCAGGATACTGCGGTGACCGCTGACACCAGTGACTAACACTGATGAGCTGCAGAGCCCCCCGAGCGGGCGGCGAGCCCGTGCTCAGCTCCAGGCTCCCTGGGGCCTCCCCCTCGCCCGCTCGCGAACAGGAGCCTCTGCCCCCTGCAGGAGCTGCACGTCGAACCCTTTACCCACACAGGTTTGAAACCGCTCGGGAGGGGGTCACTGAGTGGTTTACCCGTGTGAAAAAATGATTTTGCTAAATGGTTCCTAACCTCCTTAAGTAAGAACTTCTGTGGCTTCACTGGCCAGGAATCAAACCTTCTAAGACTGGGCTGAATCATTTTTGACACAGTCTACCTGCTAATTTTACGAAGGAACAGTGCATTCACCCCAGTTCTACCAGGGCAGCCCAGTCCTTCATCAAAGCTAGTAGAAAAGAGATAAGAAATATGGTATCTTCTACAGGAAGACTGGAGCCCTAGTAAGCTCTGGGCAAATCTGCATCTATCTGGATCTGGATGACATTACGTATCTTTATAATGAGGATAGCAGTTGGCTCCATTGCTCATTCCCACACAAGAGGCATCACTGTCTGATTTCTTCTGAGAAGAAAATAAAAAAAACAGGTGCTTCAGTTTTGCATGACAAGCAGGTTAAACAGACAGAAAGGTGCCTTTTTTGTCTGCCCAAATTTAGGTTTAACAGAGAAGCACCTGATACAGTTCTTCTGTTACAAAGTGCAGTCAATTTTATTGAGCACTAGAGAAGAATGTATGTGAGAGGAAGGGCTGCGCGTGCACAACAAAGTCCACTGCGTATGGACTGATAATATTTAGCTCTTCCCTTTCTGCCTTTCCTTGCCTTCCTTACTATACTCACCTCTCTGCAGCTGTTGCTCCAGGCTAACCGGCTGTAGCAGAAGACAGGTATCTCAGCTGGTCTTCATGGCTACTAGCAGCAACTACAAGCTATAACCCCCTGAATATTTGTCATGTTGGCTACAGAAACACCAAATGCTGTGTGAGAGCTGGTTGACAGGCCTTCTCTACATGGAACATTGATTCATCTCCAGTAATTTTAAAATGAGTAGTCTAAATCCGTATCAGATTTACTTTACAGCTAATGGAGTGAAACAGGCAATACCAAAGGATGATTCACCTCATCCTAAGGTGAGATGTCTAAGATAGGACAGAAGAGTTGCCCTCTAGACAGGCTTATTCCTGTGCACTAATTATAATGGAGCCTCAGGGAACTCAAATTAGGGAATCAGACAACTAAAACAAAGATGAATTATACTGATGCAGAAGATGACTGTCCTCGTTTTTACAGTCATTTACTAAAAACTGAAGGCTACTAGAATAGGCGGCCTCATTCTCCATGGAAAACTTCTCAGCCTGTGATCCACAGAGCAGTGGTACTTTGCAAAGTACCACTTTTATGGGAAAAGCTCTGCAGGTCCCAGAACCAAATCTCCCTTATATCTCTTTTTAAGGATTGATGGCGAAGGTACATGGTGGCCTAAAAGAAACTTTAAGTGTGGGCAGCAGACCAGGACCCAGAGAGTTTGGAAACTGCTGACTTAAGCTAATTAAAAAAAAAAAAAAAAAATAGAATGGAAGTGATTTGACGTGATTTGTTTCTGACAATGTCCAGTGAAGCAACTGAACATAAAATCCTCATCAGCCAAGTGCTACCTCACGTCTGAGGCTCACACCTTTGTGGAGTTCATGTTTGGTACAAGTTGCATCAACAACAGCAAGTGGGATCCATAAATACGTGGTATGTGTCTTCCTAGCTACTGATTTTCAACTATCTCAAGCAACCACAGCTCAGACACCTGCGCTTTAACAGAGATGAATGTGGTGTAATGGTCACACCTGAGGAGGAGGTAACCCAGCTCAGTAGTTCTTAAAATCATCATATAGTCAGAAAATATGAGTCAGATCTCAAACAATCTCAGGTATAATGTTCTTAGCACAGTCACCCAGCGCTCATTAATGTAATCAGGAGTCAGGCATCAAAAGGGGAGAAAATATAGACAGAAAAAGAGTGACAGGGATTTAAGAATGAAAATAATTTTCCAGACCTGTATTAGATGTCTAGTTTTGGTGTGATCTTGAGATATATCACATTTAAAGTAACATAAAATAGCTGGAGGATTAATTCTTGATGTCAGGGGAGAAGAATTATTTCTGGCAGGCTACATGGAAGCTTCTTCCAGCCAGACCAGAATAAAACTGTGTCCAGAAACCAAAACTCCAATAGTGTAACAGATCCAAATTGGGCAACAGCAGGAAATTCACAGCTATATTAAAGACACGCCATAGTGACCAATTACTTGAAGACTCTCTGCACGACTGCATCATGTTTTACTTATTTGCGGTACCAGCGAGCGCGCTGGCTTGGCTCCGCGGGGATGAGACATGAGCTCAGCCCCAGACCAGCGCCCAGCGTAGCGTGTGCGGCGCCGGCGCTTCCCAGCGCCTGCAGCTGCCCACCGCTGTACGCCAGCGCTTCCCAGCGCCGAGGACAGCAGCATTTAACCCATAATGTATTAGGAGCTTTGGCAAAGAGCAGATGGAGTGGGAGCAATGGGACAAAATGAAGACGATGACACCTAACCGCGCTAGTTGTCACCACCACAGGGCTGTGGGAACGCGCCGCTCTGCGCTCAGACTGCACGTAGGAGAAGGGTGTTTTAAGAAAGCGCTACTGTAGGGACCCATCTATCGAAATGGCAGTTCGAAACGTCCAGACGGCGCCACGGGATTAGAAAGGCTTGGAGAATGAGACATCTGCTGGTGCTTCGTCCTGGCGGAGCCCGAGCCAAGCCTGTGGAGGGAGAGCGGCTTCCTCCGGAGCAGACCTGGAGCTGCAGGGCTCCAACGGGAGGACTCAAGAAAGCGGGAGAAGGGCCCGGTCCCGGGCACCCTCGTTAGCACCTGAGCTTCGGGAGCGCGACTAGACCGCAGGCGGAGGCAGACCGAGCCGCAGCCGAGGGGCGACCAGCGGCCGCGGGCACCACCTGC
>VZSV01000073.1:1275934-1382582 GCA_013398735.1 Nothocercus julius
CCCGCCAGCCCCTCGGTCGCGTCGCCCGCCGGAGCCTGCGGTTGTGCGTGGGGCGGGTGACACCTCTGCGGGTGCTGGCCCCGTGTGGGGCATCCCCGGAGCCCGCCGGCCCGCGGGCGCGGCGTGGCCGTGCTGCCCTGGAGCAGCAGCTCCTTCAGCAGCAGCGCCGGGTGGGCTGCCCCAGGCGTGACGCACAGCGCTCAAAATGGCCCATTCGCTTTTTTTTATTATTATTTTATTTTTTCCCCCATCCAGGCACCCTTCCCTCCTCCCCGAATGTATAGAATTTTTATTCAGTAAAGCTTCTCCACAGCGATTAAATTGGACAATAGAAAACTAGAACAAAAGGCTGGGAAAAAATAGGGCAATAAAAACTAGAAAAGTAATAGAGCAGTCATTTTATATGATCTGAGAAGTTAAAGAGCTCCTCTGCTTTTCACAGATTTAGCTATCTATCTCCCAAAAACACATTAAGGAATTAAGTGGGATGCTTGCAGAAAACGATAATTAAGTTGTCACTCGTGTTGACAAAGCAATGTTTGTTCCCCAGTGTGGCTCCCCAGCCCGTCACCTCTGCGGCCAGTTCTGTCTTCTCTCCTTCCCAGGGCCCATCACATGCCATTTATTCACCCTTTAATTAGGACATCCGAGGCATGTAGGACATCCAGGGCAGTGAGGCCCTCCAGTCAGCTCATGCTAATGGCAGTGTCCGCTGGGCTCCCGCTGGGAGCGGTGCCACAGGGTGACTCCCATCTTACAGACTGGCATTTGCAGGAGTTTGCCTGGCACTGCAAAAAGACCGAAACTGGCATCATCCCCCATGCGTCCCATTTGTTCCCATCGCTGTCCCATAGTAAAGCATGTTTGTAGGAGCTGGCACTGGCCTAGGTTACCTTAGGGTGGGCAGAGC
Organism: Nothocercus julius; assembly: GCA_013398735.1. Classification (NCBI taxonomy): domain Eukaryota; kingdom Metazoa; phylum Chordata; class Aves; order Tinamiformes; family Tinamidae; genus Nothocercus; species Nothocercus julius. The sequence continues at coordinate 1,276,845 of VZSV01000073.1, forward strand.
CCCATGGACGGGGCTGTGGTTGCATGGCTGGATCCAGAGCCTGCTCGCTGGAGGCTGCAGCATCCTGGAGTGTCCTGCTGCAGGAGGCTGCTAGGGACGGATGGCTGCTAGAGATGGATGTAACAAAATATGGAAGTGGTGCAGTTTCTTTAGAACAGGAACAGGACTTCTTTTTTTTCCTATTCTTTTCTTTTTGGAATTATGAGGTCCCGTGTGGGTTTTGCAGGGATTTTACTGTTTCTACCAACTGAGATTCTACAGTACTGCAATAAAGGAAGCTGTTTTTTTCCCATGAACAGAAGCTGAGAAGTCATTTTCTACTGCTGATATATTTAGACACATGGAAATATTTGTTATAAAATTAGCTCATCTTCATTGTGTTTTGTCTTATTAGCCTTATGGGGACCTGACAGTTCTTATAGCTGCTGTTGTGGAATTGTCATCTTCTGTTCTTTCCGCTTCACTTTTTTGGAGTCACTATCCTTTTATCAGAGAACAGTCATAGTTGGTTCCCTTTATTGAAAAATAACTGCAGGAGTTCAGGATTGGACAGCCAGTTTACCCCAAATATGTCTGATGTGTCACTGAAAGGGGAAGGGGGCTGCTCCATCCCCAGTATGGGCCACACGATCCTGCCCTCTTCCTAGTGCCAGCACTAGCAAACACATGGTGCTGTAGTGAACAGACAGTGATTTTGCTTTCATCCTGCAGTGGCTTTTGCAAACACTCAGTTTACATGTATTAGTGCAGTGACTGGGGCTACTCCTGTGATCAAAGGCAGGTTTGCATTTAAATCCATGCAGGATTAGGCCTACGGTAGAGTTTTTACTAGACTGGTGATAGTTCTATAGCCTTTTCTCTGTCCTAGTCTTAAATTGCTGCTTAGATGCTGATGGGTAGTTTTGGTTTTGAAAGAATTGTAGGATTGAGTCAGTATTGTATAATAAAAATGTGAGCGACTAACTGTTAATGCAAAAAGTGTTGGCTAGATCCTTTGCCCTACAGTGCACGTTTGGTATTTGCTGGTTTCGTACAGCTCATCAGTGAGAGGGTGGCAGGAATTCACGATCTGTTAGTTCTGTTTATTTAATGCAAAACAACGCGAGAGAAAAAAACAGTAGCTGAACAGATTTTGCACTATGCGTCAGAGGGAGCAGGAAGACGTGTCCCGTACACGCTTTCCAGGTGCAGGGTTTCATGAGCTGCCGTTGCCGAGCCCCTGGCTAGAGCAGGCGGGTTGACAGCCTTTTTTATTTCACGTGGAAACGTGCCAGGAACCACAGCGTTTCCACACAGATCTGTGTAAGTTGCACAAGCAGCTGCCATGCTGTTATGTTGTCTGTCACAATATGATTTGCCCTGATTAGTAGCATGGAAAATATTTTGCACACACACATTGACAGGGTAGCAAGATCTATTTGTCTTTTTTTTTTTTTTTTTTCCTGAACACTGATTCCAGCAGGAGCATTTAGGGAGCTGAGTGCTCGGCCGTGCACGTGGATCCTAACTGCTGAAACACCTTCCTGGGCTTTTGAACAGCTTTGGAATATCACTCTGTCAGAGGTCTGCAGTCTCTTTTTTTACTTTTTGTCTTTCCTTTTTAGCTTGGAAGCAGTTTTGCTTTCCTCTCTGCCTTCCTTGCAAATGTATTGAACAATAGGCCCTGAGCCTCGAGATAAACTCTTATTTCAGCGACCTATTTTATAGACTTAGATGGAAAGACCTGAACACCAACCCGTTGCTGTGAGCACTGTATGCTAACAATGAATGGTCTGATTCAGTCAATCAAAGGCAAATCTTCCTGAGAAAGCTCCCCTCTTAGCCTGTACTCTTCCTTCATCTCTCCTTGCTGCAGCTCCCTGAATTGCTTCAGTTTAAAAGAAACTGTGCTACACGTTTCTGTGTACATGCAGTGTAGGAAATCCTGATGCTAGAGAAGTTAATAGAAAATCCCCCTAGGCTACAACAGGGATGAGATTTATAGTGATACAAGAGTCTGGTCCTATCAACAACCTGTATGGAACTTAGATAATATGTGAGAAAAAGTACAATATACTTCTTGTTTAACAATCGCTTGATAACAGTTCTGAAGGAGTTTGTTTTTCACAGCAAGTGCAGAAGCTGTAGAGTAAATGTAATTTGCTTATGAGCTTTGAAGTTTATTAGTAGCCTTTTTTTTTTTTTTTTTTTTTTTTCCCCAACAGTTTTACACTGAAGTACAGGAAAAAGAACGTGAAGATTGTGCATGTGTGTTCCTATGATAATATCCACTGGTGCTGCTTCTGGCTGGTCAGGAGGAAGCCTGGAGCACTGCTCTGTTGGTCTCCTACATCTGTGACAGAGGCCAGAGCGCCTTTGTGCTGGACAAGCCTTGCAAGGGCCTCTTAGATGTTCGTACGCTAGTCCAGGGCTGGGGTTGCACCCCTGTTCAGATATGATGCAGCCTTATGGGATAGTAGCAATTTTCTTGCATCCCGGAATTGGACACTCCTTTGCAGAGGGGTGGCTGGAAGCCTCAGCGTGTGCTCCAAGGAGGAGTGTCCGCAGGGCTCTTACTCCAGATCCCCTGGTCCTGACTTCAGCTCTGCCCAGAGCACAAATCCAAGGAAATCATCATCCCTGCCCCCCATGATGCAAATTTAGTTGCATTTATTAACAAGGCTGTGTCATGTAGTACTTGAAAGAGCGCTGTTTGTCGTGCTGTAAGCTTTACTGCTGTGTGTCAAAGTCAAAAAGCAGGTGGGCTGATCCTAAGATAGCTGTGATCAGCATCATCTTTCATGGTTATGGGTGCAAGTTGAAACACAGGAAGTTTCATCTCCATGTGAGGAAGAACTTCTTTCCTGTGAGAGTGACAGAGCCCTGGCACAGGCTGCCCAGAGAGGCTGTGCAGGCTCCTTCTCTGGAGATCTTCCAAACCCGCCTGGATGTCACCCTGTGCCACCTGCTCTGGGTGTCCCTGCTGGAGCAGGGGGTTGGACTAGATGATCTCTAGAGGTCCCTCCCAACCTCAACCATCCTGTGATTCTGTGATTATCATGATTATGCTGTCAGTCTGTACCTCTATTCAAAAAAAAAAAAAAAAAAAAAAAACACAGATCCTTTATGGAAAACAGAATGATGCCAAGTCAGTAAGAAAAAGTTAAGCGCAAAGTGGAGAGCAGCCTGTGTGTTTCTTCAGGGTCTCTAAGATGATCCATTTGACACCTGATTTTCTGGCGAGGTCATTACCTGAAACGGAGGAACCATATAACTCTGAGACAGATGATTAGAACAGAAGAACTCTTTGACCTAATTTAACCAGAGGTTTTTGGCTTGATGCAGGAGTGAAATTCTTTGGCCTGTTCTTGCAAGAATAAGATTAGATAACCAGGCAGTCCTTTCTGTCCTTTAATTCAGGAATCTTAAATGTTACCAAACTGCCCTATTAAATGAGCAAAATATTTATATATCATGGAAAATATTGAGTCACTTGCACTAAACTATGAGTTTAAAAAATGAGTATAGTCAAAAGTAGAGAAATCAGTGAGGCCAGAAAACTTTTTTCCAGAATAGCGAACTTAGCATATGAAGTTTGCATTATAGTAAAGAGGCCTGTTATACAACAAATGCATGAAGTGTCAAACTAGGGAAATAATAGTGTTTTAGTAGGGACTTATTACCTTTCTATCCCAGACTGGTCAGCAGCTGTCCCCTTCTTCTGGTCTGTGGCTAGCTTCTGTTGCAGTGTAAATAGCAGACATTTCACTCAGGTTTCTGTCTTCCCTCTGTTCATTCCTGCTAACTGCACGGAGTAGCTTTATATTTTTATAAGCCCTCAGTTATATAGTTACTGTTAAAAAATCTCGTGGTGAGGTCACTGCTGGTAGCCTACTGTTTTTTTCTGGCAGTAGAGTCTTGCGACTAAAGTGACCAAGACTCTGGCCTGTGTTTTTGCCATGAAACCAGCAAAGGTGGTTTTTAAACTTACCACAAGCCATGGGGGATCACTTTGCTAGCTAGTCTGGTTGAGCCCAGCCCCACGGAAGGCAATGAATTAGGGCCAGTACACAGCAGCTGAGGAGCTAGTTTGGTGTCTCCAGATGTTCACCACAGCTGGAGGTGCAGTGGACAAAAACAGCCACCCGGCACACTGTTTTGTTTTGCCTAGGGCGTGCACAGTACATTGCCTTGCGTGCTCTTGACTTTACCACTTGTTTGGGCCAGGAAAACTAAAAAAAAACTACTAATGTACTTTTGATCTCTATTTTTAGGGATCAAAGTGCTGCGAAGCCAGCCGCTTTGGAAAGTGAAAAGGAAACACAGGGCTAAACAGGAACATGGCTATGAAAGGGTTGCAGAGTTGGAGACTTACCCTTCCTAAGTATGTGCACTCAAAGCATCTGATTAGTTTGCACATTAAGGAGTTAATTATTTTTTTCCATTTAACATGCCTTCATCTTTTAAAAGTAAATATTTTTTGAAAAATAATGAAAACATAATTTAAAATTTGTATAAGAAAATACCATATAACTGTCAGGCTAGTCAAACAGGTAGATTTTCCAATTGATGCCAGCAAATTATTTTGTTATTTAGCACTGTTGCGTATTCCTGATATTATACTACCCCCAGTAAATCAGAGTAATGTTATGATGGATCCAAATAACTTCTCACATGTATTTTGCTTGCATAGAGAGTTCAAGAGTGATTAGAAGAGAAGAGAGATCATCCCTGATCCTAGCCTGGACATCCAAGCAGCCAGCTGGCTGATACTGGAGAGTCCTGGCTTCCAAGCCCTACTCCAAGAATCCTCTTCATTTTTAGTTTGCCTTTTAATTTGAAGAGTCCAAAATACATCAGGGAACAGAAGGATTCTTCTTTCTCTCCCTCAGTAATATTTTGATAGTGTCTGTATGATGTAATCTAGCTTTAGGCAGACCTCTCATAGTCCAGGGCTTGATTGTTAGGGCACTCGGTTGGCAATTGAGGGTTTCAAGCCTGTCAGCGCAGAGGAAGGAGTATGAACCAAGCTTCCCATGGGCTTGGTCAGTGCTCTGATCATTGTAGTGAAAGGGGAAGTTGCAGCAGCAGTCAGTACTGCTGTCTTTTAAAATAATTTAGGTTTCTTTTGGAAAGGAGTCTGGTCTAAGGCACCCAAAGCAAGAATTACCACCTTCTGGCCACATGAGTTGACCACTTTGTCATCACAGTCCTTAGTATTTCTCCATTGACTAGCCCTGAGGTAGGTCACATACGTTAGGTTTCCAGCATCCCAATCAATTGGCACGTAACTGTCCCTGCAGTCTGTAGATGGGTCTGTCAGCATGTTCCAGATTGCACTACAGGAGCTGGTTACAGATCAATAGCAGAGTGCAGTGCAGTTCAGACACACATAATCCATCTGACTCTGCCTATCCAGGAGAACTGGGAGGTGCATCCCACCCGCAGATCAATTCTATATAGGGATACGGCACCAGGCCTTCAAAATATCTCTCTGCCTTAGCCTGGTTTCCATGAAATAATAAAAATCATGTTCCTGTGAGTCTTCTAATAGGTCACAGTTAAAAGGCCCAATATTGCACGTTGGCCTTTGCAGCATTTAGAATTGTGGCACCACTGTTGACCATGCACATCTTTGAATGAGTCCAAAGTCTGAGTAAAGATAATGTTGGCAGAGATCAGGAATACCTGACTAGAAGTACTCTAATTCTGAGCTAGAGTGATTGAAAACATCATGCTTGAAAAAGTAGCTGGCTAAAAATAGCGAAGAAACAGCGCATGATCTTCAGAGGTGAGAAGGAAACCTTTTACTGTGTCTCTGGGAGATCTCTACCTCTCTAGAGATCAGAAATCATTGAGTCAGTTCAGTCTCTCTCAGAAGTTTTTCACTCTAAGTGTTTAATTTAGGGGTCTTGTGGGGGGGGGGGAGGGGGGGAAGTATTTTCATTATTCTTTAGAGGCTTTCCTTTAAGGAACAGGAATGTCTCTCTTAGGCATAAGTATCAGAAGAATGGGATTTTGCAAGCTTTCCTTTGAAGTATGTTGTTGCTTGTCAAATTCTCTCTTTCTCCAGCACAATGGTGACGTACTTTGACAGATCTCCAGTGCTTTCAGCTCTTTAATCTTTATGTCCTTTCCATAATGATATTAAAAAAATAGTTCTCTCTCAGTTGAATTCTCTCTTAAAGAGCAATACATGGTGTATGTGTTATGAAAATTCAGTAAATTCACTGGGAGCAAGTGGTCTTCTGCTTGTCTGCAAACTACAAGCAAACTTGACTGTTCTTTGATTTTTCCAAAATCTAGTTAAAGAAATCTGATTTGCTTGATTTGGCTTTTACAGGCTTCCCTCCTCCTTTGTTAGTATCAACATTACTGAAGTGTTCTCAGAGACTTTGAATATATTTGCAATTTTTTGTTTACAGCACTGCTTGGTGCTGAAAAGCATTTCTGCAGTCAACGTCATATCATGACATCTGGGACATTCCCAACACCAAAACCAGTCTTTTAGTAATGTAAACTGATGTCTTGCTCAACAAGAATAGTTTAAAATTTGAGGTCAGAAATGGTCACTAGATCAAACAGTTTGATTCTGTTAAATTTCATTCCACTGGACTGAGACTGGCTGTTTGTGTTTGGCCACGGGCCTTCCAGCAAGGTATTCACTCCAGATTTGAGAATCTTGTCATTTGTTTTGGATTCCTCATATGAGAATAATGGTCTTCCTGAGTCAGGTCCACCTAGCCCAGTATCTTGCCTTTCTCATAATAAAGCATTAAAAACAGCAGCATTAAAGAAAAAGCATTAAAAGACGAAAGAAGCATTAAAAAAAAGAAGCATTAAAAAAAAAAAAAAAAGGAAAAAAAATGTATTTCCCTATGGGATACTGTTTTATCTGTGAACATGAATATTCTCTGATCAAGCTACGAATATTAATATTCTCTGATCTACTCCAGTAGAATTCTGTTTCGTGAACTGGTCCTTCAGCCTGCTCATGAATTCATACAAACTTTCAGTATCCATGATATGCTATGGCAATCATTTTTTCTATTTTATTTTTTTACTTCAGATGTACAGATCTTTTGCTTTGTTTAAGCTTCCACTCAGTGGCTTGTTTAGGCCTTTCTCCCCTAGCCTAAGAAGGCAGCAGTGTGTAGCATTTCCATGCGTCTATACTTGCACACAGCAACGAAGTCAACAAAATAAACATAGCAAGCCCTTAGGAAGTGTCTGTGCTGTATTTCTGGGCAGGCAGAGGCTTGTTCTACCTGTTCACCAAGCTGCCAGCATGAGCCAGTGCCTCTCCAAAGGCACAGAAGTGTGGCCATGGGGTGGTACCCAAAGGTACCACCTTTTTGCTTGGGTATCCGGCAGACACCGTGTGCAGAGTCATCTTGTCTGTTCTGAGGCTCTTACTGAATTGATTTTCTCTCTTAAACCATTTTGTCACTTTTGTGTATTCTCTCTGATTTTTCATTAGCGCTTCCAAAATGCTAATCCTAGAACATACATACATACGTGAATGCAATACATAATGCTCCACAGTCAGCCTAGCGATGCCCTAGATGAAAAGATAACCTTTACCCTACTATTACTCATGATTTCCCAGTTTACACATTCAAGAACTACATTCACCCCTTTGGGTGCAGCATTTGCTGGTATGTTGCATACGGCTTTTTGTGCAATGTGCTATTAGTTGCGTCCAGGTATGATGAAAGAAACCAAACTTCAGTTTATCACAGATATACCCACATACTTGCACCGTGCATTGAAGGCTTTAATTACAGGGCAGTTTCTAGAACTAGTTCTCCATAGAAAGCTTTAATATATTCAGTATGCTACTGCCGTGCCATAATCTCCTGCTCTGTTGTGCTTTACTGACAAAGACGCTGGAGTTTTCCCTTAAGGTATAGTAATCATTTAAAATCTTGTTTCTCACTGTTCTTTTTGTGTTAGACTTTCTTTCTTGTAGGAGATGTTAAAAAGGACGTGCACTTAACCTCTGCTAACTTTTGCTTTTCTGGGAGTGTTACTTCCTTTCTGGTGTGAGAACTCCTAAGGGACACTGATCTTGCCTAACGACTTCTGAAGAGTTTAAACTGGAAGGAACTCAAAAAAATATTTTATTTTTTAGGGATATTCATCCCTACACATATTACTGTTATGAAAGCTTTTCTCTGGTTATGATTACTGTTTAAAACTTGTATATTTTTAGTTTTCATTTGCTAGCTAAATAGCTCTTTCATCAAGATTTTGGTAATATTGCTATTATGACTGACTTCCTCCCTTTGACACACGCATCCTTTTCATCCTGTGAGTTCCTGATGAAGAACTGCTACCCACATGTTTCATGTGTGGTCTGTAATCAGAAACTGTACTTCTGAGGTGTTTATTTTTCATTATGGCTGTATGGAAATTTTGCAGTTATGAGATGAAAGAATTCATGCCTCCATTAAATGTTCTGAGAAAATTATAGCACTGTGAGAGGTTGCTAAAAAGCTGCATGGGCACCTTGACTCTGAATACAAAACTTTAAAAGACATCCATAGCATAGGCTCGGCAAAACTGTAGGATTGCATTGGATTGTAATCCCAGTTTTGACCACTCCTAATTAAAAAAAGAAAAGATCAAAAGTTAATTCTTCCTGATTTTTTTCTAGGGGTGGTTCACTGAAAGATCATTCTTTTTCCTTAGAAGTAGGAAGTTAATCAAACAATTATGATCTGGAGGTCAAAACTGAAGAAGAATTAAAGTGCTGCAAACCCATTCAGAGAAGTAGTATCTCTAGATAGGTTCCAAATGATTTCACAAGTAAGGAAAATGCCTTATTTTTTTTTTTTTTCCAGTTTTTACAGATCCGCTTCATAAGCAGGAGGTTCTAAGACCATTTTTATAAGCATACAAACCTCTTTGCAGTTGCTTCTGCCTCCCCAGAAGATTTTCTCTTCTCCTAGGTTGGAGCAGGGTGTCTTCCCTCTGATAATACCGGCCAGTTCTACTTTGAAGAGTCTTCTTCTTAATTTTCTTAAATAAATACAAAGGATGTTTTGTTCATTTTGATCCTGCCTTATTGGACTCCATAATTGTCTGAACAGTTGGATGACTCCCGTGTCCCAAGGGAATTCTCTGCTGGGGTAAAATTTGGCAGAGAAAACTTTTATAAAAACATCTTCTGGACTAAGGGGGAGCACAATTGCCTCCTGTGAGTGCCAAGATGAGGTATGGTCCCCTGGGGAGGTTAGCCTGTTTGTTTAAATCCATGTTTCTTAGGTTAGGGGAATCACTGCTCTGATTTACCCTGGAGCTGATTTGGAGAGCAGTAACCCAGTTCCTCCCACATGCACATATTCCCCAGAGAAAGTGGGTCTTGCCTGGAGAACAATGTTTTGGTCAGAGGTTATTGGCACTGCACAAAATAATAAAAAAAAGAACAATCCAAAACAAGCATTTAATTAGATTTTATCAGAAGAGCTGCCAGCTGAATGCAATGCCAGGAAACCTTACCTGCAGCTCTTCACTATAGTTCCTCTCAGAAAAAGCTACATCTTATCTGTTCCCTTACAGCAGCAATGTGTCACAGCATCTAAGATTGGGGGCACACATCCAGGATACTGTAAATGTGTCACTGCCAAGTCTGTAAATGTAGTTCATGTTTGTTGGCTGTTCCTCTGTCCATTAGCATTACATCATCCCTGGATCAGACCCAGAATAATGAAAACAGTTTTAGTCCGTGTAATCCAGCTTTTGTTTTAAGAGTCCCCAGTATAAAAGGTGACATCAGCCCACACATGTCATGTACTCTGAACAGTTTGCGTCCTTTTCCAGTACCTATCTGGTTTGAAAGTTTTGCCAGAAGTGCTGAAGCCAAGAAGCCAAGTTTTTTTTTTTTTTTTTTTTTTTAAGCCAAACTAGATTGATAGGAGTTCAGATCTTTTTGAATTAGATAAGTTATAAATTCGGCTATCTTCAAATCCATAAATCAAGAAAGTTCTGTGACACAAAATCAGCAGTGCAACACTTTTATCAGTGTACATTAGAAAAAGAGAATATGCCTGTTAGATCCTAACTGCTAACAGAGGAAGAAGGGATTCAGTATTGTGTTTCCACTAGCCCATTACAGCTTCTTCGTGTTTTATAGTAAAGTCATGACCCTTTAACAGGAAATCACTTGTGTTGCTCAGTAATTCCGTAGCCTTGCTAAATTGTTTTTCAGTTTTATCTTTGTGCAGTTCTTATATGTTGTTCTGACTTAGGTGAAAGTGCTGAGATTGCTACAGCAGTCACTGGTCAGTAATTTACAAATTCCTCCAAGCCTCCTTGTAGCTTTTCCAGGCCTTTGGCTTCCCTGTAGTGTTCTTTGTTGCCTTAATTGCACATGATATTTTGATTCAAATTCTCCTTATGCTCAGCATGAATTTCAACATATTCATGGTAGTTAGCTATAAATACACCACAAGGCATCATTTTCTTTAGAATTCTTCTGCTTGCTATTAGCAGGCTGTACCACCAGTCCTTCTTCCTCATTTTGATTGCTCAAGAGGATGTTAACACAGAGGTTTGTTAGGATAGGGTGGGTGGTGGCTTCTTTCTCAATTATGTTTCTGTAGCAAGTTGAATTTCTAGGCCAAGCAGATAGGTGAGTATGTGAAAACGCGTGATTACTGTGCATGAGGAGCATCTCAACCTTTTCATTTTCCTCACTTGAGAAAGATGCAGAGACCTCTTTTTCCGAATGGCATTCTGAACAACTTTGTGTGTTATAATTGATGATTTTCCTTTTCATCATGGGGCAGGAAAAACGTGTTAACACAGAGAGAATTCCTTTTATTTTTTTTTTTGTTTATTTTTCTCTGCTTTCAAAATCAAATAGTAGGCTAAGAGCTTGAATCTATCATTTCTTCCTGGAGAGAAGGGTATAAGTAAGTCATGAAGAGGAGAAGTTTAAGACAAATGGTCGGAGAATTGAGGTGTGTGCATCCTGGAAGGATCATGATGTTGAAAGCAGTGGAGGAAAGCATAACACCTTTTAAGTGGTAGTGGCAGAGGAGGTCAAACTATCCAGAATAGCAGCATGATTCAGGGTGAGCGTCAGAGCACTCAGATATCGCATGAAAGAGCAGGGCAGGCAAAATGTTTCAATTATTTACTTATGTTACAAATTATATTGTATTGGTAGCAATTTTCGTAATGAAAGAGTACATCAGAACTTCCTTAGTAAGTTCAAGACCCGACATTCTAGATCCTTTTCTTAGCATCTGCGTTTGATTGTTGCCATTTTGGAAGGGCTAGTTACCAAGACTGCTTTTGAACAAAGCTGGTCATTGGGACTCTCTGTGAGGCCTGGAACAGAAAATGGATTAATGTTAGTGTCTACAGTGTAATTAAAATTAAAAAAAAATAAAATAAAACATGATTATGTGATCATGTAACATGAAAACATGAAAAATAAGATGTCAACAGGGATGGTACCCAGTTTAAGCTACTAATGAATTCATGTGTCTTATGCATCAACCATATACCTAGAACAGAGCAGTTTTATTCTGGATGAAACTGCAGAAAAGAGATGGGTTTCAGAAGATGGCAAAACTACTCTGCTATGTTTGGGCGTGGACCTCAAGAAATTTGCTATTAAGGCAACCCACAGTTCATAACACCTATTAAAAGTTCCTAACTGCCAGATTTTAAAATGCCTAGGTGATAAAAAAAAGACCTTTGTAGTGGGAGTGTACAAAATAGAAATCCCTAATCCTTGGTACTGCCATGTAACTGGAGTTTGTGCAAGTATGGGCTTGTAGGGTTCATCACTGTGTCTGGAGTTTCCAGACAAAGTCATCTATTTACCAATTACATTTTCGGGAAAGAAACCACAGAAGAGTTAGACTTTTCTGTGTTAATTTAAGAGGCTAACAAAATAGTCTGTACTGAATGAAAATCACAAAGTGTATTTTACATAGAAGTGACTTTTTTAAGGATTGTGCAACATGTGCCAGACAATTTTAATGGAAATTACTAGCATCCTTAATAGTAGAATCAGAAACACAGATCCATATTATATGAAATTAAGTACCTTTGGGCAAATTTCGTATAGAACTTATCAAAGCTTAAACCTGGGAAGCTCCTAAACAAACACGAGGCAAACAAACAGCACTGTTTATATTCTAAAAACTACATTTTTGAAATAAAGAATAAACTCAGTTGTGATTACAATGTGGGGCAAAGACAAACCTACTTTCAGCTGTGTCCTATAGCCTGCCATTTTTCCAGGGGGGAAAAAAAAATCATGTTCTGATTATCTGTTGTGATTTTTATTTTTTTTACCTACTTATGCTTTTTTACCAGCAAAGCCGTAAATCTTTCAGATGTGAACCAGTCCCTGTAAAGTTTGTTTCACATCTCTGATGCACTGCAGCTACATACTGTTACATATGTGCCAGGCTGCTTTTGTCAAAAAAAACTACAAAAAAATCATCTGATGTATTTTGAAAACTATTAGAATCTTATTAGCATAACTCTGGTCGCTTTAGGGTATTATAAATGCAGTGCAAAACTCCTGAGTGAGCTGCAGTTAAGATGTTGCAAATAGATCTATTTTAAAACTGGTAACTTTTTACACCTTCTTTTAAACAGGGGCACTGCCTGTCAGAAGCGGTGGTCTGAAGAAGCCTTCAGGAAGGAGACAGCAAGGAAACCTTGGCCAAGGGGGAAACTTCATCCCGAATACACCATGACCATCATGTCTCACTGAAATTGTTCCAAAAGGTGAATAAATTGTGGTGGTAGCACCAAGCAGCTGCTTGCAAAGCAGTTTTTCCTCAATATAGCAACCAGCTGCAGGGAAGGACACCGTGAGGGGAACGGCTTCAAGCTGTAGTAGAATAAGAGGAAAAAGCAGTTGCTTTTTGGGCTCTTGTGGGGATGCTGTGGCCAGAAGGGGGTTCAGAGGTTGGGCAGCCTGTGGCGAGGGGTGGAGCGGTGCGGGTGGCCCAAGGGGCTGCGGGCAGCCTGGCTTGGCTCAGCTCTTCCTTGTGCTCCTGCAGGTGATGGCCATTGCTGGCAGGCCGGGAGCCGCCCAGGAGGGCACCGTGACGCTGTGGAGCAGCTAGCGGCACCAGCACCGCCGAATCACGGCACCATGGAAGGCAACGGGGTGGCGGCGGAGGAGAACGGGGGTGGGCTGGGTGCCCCGGCGGCGCCCCTCGCCTCCCCCTGCAGCCTTAGCTCCTCGCTGTGCTTCAGCGCTGACGAGCGCAGCGCGCAGCCCGACGGCGCCGGGCACGACGCCGGCCACGTGGTGGAGAGCCAGTGGGACGTCAACAGCACGGCCACCGAGGCGTCGGAGGCGTCGGATGGCGGCGGCGGGAATGGGGACGGGGACGAGCCGGCGCCGCCCGGCCCAGAGCGCCCGCCGGCCGAGGAGCCCGACCTGGTGATCGAGGTGTCGGGGCGGCGCATCCGTGCGCACAAGGCGGTGCTGGCGGCCAAGAGCGACTACTTCCGCGCGCGCGCCTCGCGCGACATCCTGCGCGTGAAGGGCGTGAGCTACGCTGCGCTGCGCCTCCTCATCGACTACGTGTACACGGCGCGCATGGGCGACGTGCGCCACGACAACCTGGCCGAGGTGGTGAGCGGCGCGCGGGTGCTGCAGATGCCCTGCGCGCTGCACTGCGCCGCCGAGGCCATGCGCGCCCAGCTGCGCCTCGACAACTGCTACCAGCTGCTCTGCCTGGCCAAGAAGCAGCGCCTGGCAGAGCTGCGCGAGGCCGCCTACCGCTTCATGAGCGACCGCTACCTGGAGGTGCTGCGCGAGCCCGGCGTCTACGGCCGCCTGAGCGGCGCCGAGCGCGACCTCATCCTGCGCCGGCGNCAGTTGGGAGAAGAAAATACACCTAAAAGTCTCCACTCAACTTGCAAAAATCTACATCAAGCTACTATGTTAAATTAGTTTGCATTTGTGGAACAAACAAGTGAAACTCTAAACTCTGAACAGCACTCAGGGCAGCCACTCTTCGTCCTCACTACAGATATTTTTTTCAGGCTCTTTTAGACCACCTAGTTAGTCACCAAATTCACACCATCTATTCACAGTTTTGCTGACTTGGGTAACCATGACATTCCCGCAGCAGTTGCCACGTCTGCCTTTCAATCCACCATGACAATCCCCACAGCACTGGCCAGATGCTAGGCTGAAAACACAGCCTGACTGCGCTCAGATTCCCTTCTTACCCCAGGCAGCACCTGGGCTCCATCGCAGCTGCGCAGTCAGGCTGTTTTCACATGAAATTTTCACCCAGGACAACCGCTGCTCGTGTTGCAGATTTTAGACGTGGAAAATCTGGAGGCACTCATGCAACAGACAGCTCTGCTTCACTCATCACTATCACACATCTCCAGCATTAATCTAGTCCCCCAGTGCACCACGCTGTATTTTAAGCGGGGGCCGGGCACGGGGTGCCGCTTTGCAGCGTGGCCGTCGGAAAAGGGAGAGTGAAGCCACGATGCAGCCGCGAGAAGCCGCCATCCCCGTTACATTCGCCGGGAAGTCCTCCGGCTCGCCTCTCCCCAACCCCGGCCCCGCCGCCACGAAGCCGAAATGGGTAAACGGGGCTCGCGAAGCGGCGAGCCCCGCGCCCGCCTCTCCGACAAGGTCTTCTGCTACAATCCCCTCACCGACACCTGGAGCCAGGTGCGCCCGCTGGCCCAGCCCCGCTCGCAGCTCAAGCTGCTGGCCCTGGACGGCTACTTATACGCCGTGGGCGGCGAGTGCCTCTTCACCGTGGAGAGGTACGACCCGCGGGCCGACCGCTGGAGCCCTGTGGCACCCCTGCCCAAGGGCGCCTTCGCCGTGGCCCACGAGGCCACCACCTGCAACGGTGAGATCTACGTGTCCGGTGGGTCCCTCTTCTATCGCCTGCTCAAGTACGACCCGAAGCGTGACGAGTGGCAGGAGTGCCCCTACAACAGCAGCCGCCGCCGCTCTGCTGACATGGTGGCCTTCAAGAACTTCATCTACCGCTTCGACGTGAGCAGTGCCCGCGGCGGGGAGCAGGGCCCGAGCGGCGGGAGCAGCGGCGGCGTTGAGGTCTTCCGCTACAACACGGTGGCCAAGTGCTGGAGCCAGTGTGCCAGCCTGCGGCCCAGCGGCCCCGTCCAGCCCTTCCGCTGCGCTGCCTTGGGCAACACCATCTACTGTGTCAACCGGACCGGCACCCTCCGCTTCAGCCTGGCCCAGGATGGCGAGGTGGAAGCAGATGGAGGGCTCAAGGGCACCTTTGACGGGGAGCTTCTCAAAGCACCCTTAGATGCCAAGGGCGTCCTCCTCCCCTTCGTGCTCACCCTGCCAGAGAAGCTGGACAAAGCTGGGGACCAGGAGGGTTCCCTCACTCTGTGAGGTGGCCACCTTGGCTCGTGCCTCTTCGGCAGAGCCCTGGATTGTGGCTGTGAGGGACCCACAAACTCCCTGCCACAGAGGGGACCCTCTTGGTAGAGAGAAGAGTCTCCCGCTTTGCTCCTCTCCCAAGATGTTGGTCTGGAGCCACTTGGTGGTTGTAACTCTTCTCGCGTTTGCTGGGCTGTGTTTGAAAAGCCAAGCAAATGAAAGGAAAAGCTGCTATAAAGGATCATCTCTGGATTATGTTTGTGCCAATTCCCAAGCTAAGGAGAACTTTTTTACACCTGAATTTCTAAAAATTCCTGACAACAGTGTCATAATGGAACGTTACAGATAGTGTTGGTGGCGTGTATATGCATAGTTGCAATCTGGGCGGGAGCCTTGTCTGCCATTCATTCTCTCTCTTGGCTGATACTGAGTGATAAAAAATACTGGCAATGTAATTTAATTGAAATTACTTTTATGTTAAGCCAACAGTCCTGTGTTAGGAAGGTGTAGGAAGATCATCAGAATCGCAGCCTTTCATTTTTTTGTGCAATAGATTCTTTAAGGAAGATGTGACACTGTGTGGTCCCAGGAATTTCAGCCACAATGAGTGATTTAACAGACACCAGACTTACTTAAAGTTTTAAGCAACACAAATGCGTGCCACATGTTCATATTTGGTATACAAAAAAAAGAAAAGAGGCAAGTTATCTTTTTAAAATGTGGCAAGCTATAGCAGATCGGAAGTGTTCATAAGTTCTTTTCTGAAAAACCCAATGATTTCTGTATAAAAAGACAATGTTTATTTTTTTTTATCAGAGGTTTTAAATTATAACAAAAACGAACTGAAGCTGTTCAGACTGCAACAGATTTACATGACACCATATATGCCACTAGAGCTGGGGAAAATATTTTGTAGTTCAACTGCTCTTTAATTAACTGCAGGTCAAGGAAATTAACCTAAACCAAATGTAAATTCTTTGCAGTTGACTGCAGACAGCATAAATATTTCACTGTACGTTCAGTATCCTTTGGCAAGAGACTTTTCCAACTTAGTACAAGACCATCAGAGGAGGACATGGAAAACAGGAATGTGCTATACATGTTGATTATATTGTACACGAGCATGATGTTGTTCCCCTGTCTTTTGATTGAGAGATTGCTTTATTTATTTCGATCTAATGATTGCTGTAATTAATAAGTACTCATCAATTACAGTACATGCTGATGACATACGCTGTCATTTGAATTTTGAAATTTCAGAGCATATTGTTTATGGAGCAGCATCCGAACAAGATGAAATGATACAAAGGTTCTTCCTGCCTGTGGGAAGCTGGAGGATACTTTTTGTGAAGTTACTCAGAACTGGAATAGTGCAAGCTGTCCACACAGGCATACTATATTAAAAGGGCACTTGCATTTATTTTATATGTTTTATATATATATATATAAAAAAAAAAAAAGGTAGACAAGGCAAATGTTTTAGCTTTACAGTAAATCACTGAGAAACCTTTTTCTGAAAACAGAATCAGTGTTTTTACTATTGGTAATTCAGCCTGGAATTGGCACAAACTATGGAAGGGAATTGTTTATACTCAAAATTCTAGTATAGATTCATAGTCTAGAAAGACTTAGGGTCCTTACATCAAAGAACAGCAGTTCTTTTTATGTTTTAAGATGTTTTGGTTAAAGAGAATATAAACGTTCTTATATCTTATTGCTAGTTCCAAAGGAAGGCAGCAGGCTCTGTCCTCAGGGACAGCATCTTCACAGAAAGAATAGTGAAGTTCATAAATTCTTCTTTCCTTTACTGCTTTGATTTTTCCCCCCTTCTTTCTGCCTTGTGCAGTGTTTTAAAACAGTTGATCTGAATCGCCAAGCTCTAGAGAACAGTGGTCCAGTCCTAAAAGTTCTTAGACAAGTGACCTACTTCCTAGTGAACTAATGGAAAATGTGACCCAAATAGGAGCTATAGGGCTGCAGAGAGTGGTGCTTATCTTAGCCTCAGTACAGATTTGTGCAACATGATTTAGTTCCACAGATGGAATATATGTTGAGGATAATTTTTTTTTTTTTTTTTCTCACAAGTGATAAACTTAATTCTCAGACAGGAATCCTTGGAAATGTTGACTATTAAAGAAAAATGATGCATTTGCTTTCGACATTGTTTATCATGTAAATGTAGAAAGTACTTCAAGTTCTGTAGTAAAACACTTAGGTACAGATTGAAACTCAAGGCGTAAGTGCTAGACCAGATTTTGATTTGGAAGAAACATCAGAGATACACAGTGAAATATCCATTTTATCTTATAACACAGTACAATTTCTTATTTCAAAATATTTTGAGGTATAGTCTTTATACTACAGAATAATAAGGAATCAAGACATTTTTGCATTTTCATTCCTACCAAACTATGAAAATGCTGCCAGATGAGCTTTGGGAAGTTGCTGTGACTTAAGCTGCAGAAATATGCCAACAGACTTCCAGGAAAGAATGAAATGTTTTCTCGCTTCCAATATTTGTTGCTATTTATCATGAAGAAATATATTTGGAAATACTCTTTAGATCAACAAACATTCCGCAAACCTGCAGTAGTGTTTTTGCTAGCTTATATCATTAGGAAAGGTTGCATCAAGTGCCTGGCCACTTTCACTGTTTACACAGCCTAAGTGAGAGCAGAGTCTGGTCTTCATTAGTAGCTGTCAATCAAACCTGTTTCCTTTATATGCTCTTTGCATAATTCCAGCCTGACAACTGACAACAGGAGTGTGTTTCCAGCTGCATTTCCTATTCCATGGCCTCTGTTGTCTCCCTGGTAAGCCTGAGGCAGGTCTGCTGTGGGTTGTATTTTTGTTCTCCCTGCCTCCATCCCACCCCAGTTATTTATTCAGTTCCAAGTAAAGTGCAGGTCCAAAAAAATACTGAAGTAGTAAAACAAAGATTAGGTAGATTTTAGGCCCTGAGGACCAAAATAGTTATTCCTGAACTCTCCAGTTTAACCTAAACCGGGTAAGCTCCATTCCTGTGATGTGCAGAAGTGCTAAGTAGTTCCTCTCCATGCATTCAGGCTTGCTCCAGTTTGAGCAGTTAGGTGCCTACATAGCTTCTGCCTAAACTCCTTTGAAGTTAGGTGACGTGATACCCACAAGGCACAGCTGCAGTATGTTTGACATAAACTAACGGGCCAGGCAGCCCTCAAAATGTACTTTTGTGTGTTTTTTGCTTTTAAAACAGAGCTATAATAACCTGAAGGCCAGAGCATTTGCATGTGAAGAGGGAGACACATGTACTGTTAGCCTGCAAAGATTCAATCCACATCTCCTACTTCCTGACTGGATTGGAGGATTTCTGGATGCTAATCCCTGATCTCTGAAATGTTTATGCATTTTGCATTATTCAATCATTAGCTAAAACTCGCAGCAATGATCCAGGTTATGGATGATCCAACATTATTTAGGTCCCCATCCTTACTGAGTGATCTGAGGCTAGCTGGACAGGCATACTCCTCTCTGATGGCTTTCTTCTCCATTAATTTTGCCATTCCCTTCTCCAGAAGAGAATATGGTGTTTTTTTTGTTTTTTTTTTTTCTTCCTTCATAGCATACTTCTGTTGTTAAGATGCTCTGCTAAGGAACATCGTAAGTTTGAATTTCCTTGAGCTGAGTAATGACTGAACTTTAGCCTCCCACTTTATGTGTATTTATTCTTAACTCTAGAAGATTACTTGGAAGAAAAGCCCAGGGACCACCTTTTTAAAGAAAAGTTCATGCAAATCCTTCAAAAACATGCATAGGCTCCTGCAATCTGGGTAGATTCTAGGCCCCAGCTCCTGCGTGGGAAAAGGTTCATTTTCATCACATATTGGTGCAGTTGTGTTATCTAGAAAGCTTTCCAGACAGAATATATATTTATATTTTGGTGCGCCTATCCAAGGCACAATTAAGCATAAAGACTCTCAAGGGCCTAAGCCTTGGTAAAGAGGCATTGCAGTGATTAACATGAAACTGCCTATGTCTTAACTGCATCTAAGCCTAAAACCATGTTTGGATAAAGAAACAGACCCTTTTAGCAAATGCTATTAGCAGTTGGACATTTGCTATTTCCACCTATTAACTGGTTCCACAAAAAGAATATCAATTTCAGCAAAGCCATTTGTATAAACTCTGTTTACATTTGGAAGTCAAATCAAAGGAATATTTGGTTAAAGAATAACCCTATTGGATCAAAATAGGCTCTGCCAAGCAAACATGGGAGGGATGGTAGTTATATATATAATGAATAAAGTTGTGCAGTAAATGCTGTAATTTTTTGTCCACAGAAACAAACAAAAATACCCTTGTAAATAAGTATCTGGTAGAATCTCAGCTGATAAAAGAATGAATTATTCACATGAAAGCTGCAGCTCTCCCATGCTGTTTGATTAGCCTTCACAGTGTTGTGTCCCTGTTTCTCATGAGCAGCCCATTGCTTTTCTGCTTTGTAACAGCCCTTCCATCGCCTGCTTCATAGATGTGTTTATTATTATTATCGCAGAGCTTAACACTGGTGCAGGGCTGATTGGCTTTGTGTCTGGGCTGACACTGAGCGCTTTCTTCTGGAAAGAACCCAGAGGACCTAGACAGAATTACATCTTTCTTTGAGCTTTCTTCAGTGACATTACTCTTGGGACACTTAAGAAAGCACCGGAAGGGGAAAAGGGTAGTACTATTGAGTAGTTATAGTAACAGGCATTTAATGATTTTTTTTTCTCTGCCATTATACTGTGCACCAGACTCTCATTGAGTGGAACACAAAGTCTCTGCCTAGCCATTACCAGTGTGATCACGAGTAATATTGTAGCAAAGTGGGTTGTTTATTTGTTTGAAATTAGCTACTGGCTAAACTCCTACTCTGAGCTGTAGATTTGTACTAGTTCCAGAAGTTTACTGGGTTACTGGAGCTATTCTGAATTTACATTACTGCTACTAAAAGTAGAGATAGACCCAGAAGCTCTGTGTGTAAAATTCTGCCTTAGTCACAGAAATTTCACTGGCTTTGAAAGCTGTATTACCAGTTGCTGGAATGAACCCAGCAGCATTAGGAACTGACGTGCTGTTTCAGGGGTGCTCTAGCTTTCAGAAATTACTTAGTGGGAAGAAATGGAAGGGAGAGGGAGTGGGAGAAGGGAAGATGAGACTTGGGCAACAGAATACTTATGTTATATTCAACTAAAACAGTATAGAGCGAAAGGGAAGCCAAAGTTAGTACTTGAGACAGTGATGAGTATATGATCAAACATGAAGTCAGTTTTTCTTCCTAATGTTTTTTAAATAGTCCCGGCTATTAAAAATTATTTCATTAGTTTTACCACTTTGCAGCTGGAACACATCTCAGACAACTACAGTGTTTAATAAGCTACTTTTTGCAACAGTCTTCTGCTTTGCTTTTGAGTGTTAATGTTAGTGGATAAACCTTGGGCAAATGTGTGAAATAATGAAATAACAATGTTGATGCTGCCATTTACCACAGAGTGACTAATGCAGATGCTTCCAGCACTGTGCACAATTCAGGTGAATTACATGTGTAACTGATGTATTAACAGTTCATTTTAAAATTATATAGAGGTGAGGTCACTGTAAAGCTTTTTATGTACCCCAAAATATTCTGTAATGAAATAAATACATACAAAAAGCATATGCTCCCCCATAGGGATTTCTGGGTACTTGGTGTTTTTTGTCATTCCTTCCAAAGAGTAAAGTGCATTGTTAGAATCGCGTGGATTGTCACAAAGGTGGAGTGTTTAGGAAATGTTTCTGAAGCTATTCAGAAGGGAGTATTTTCTTTTCATACGTTTTTGCAGTGCTGAGTTAGGATCCATTTCAGCATACCCTGGGTGTTGTGAAAGTGAAATATTCTGCACTGAAAGCACTTCCTAAAGAACACAGTACTCTGGTTCAGTTAATTTTTGCTTCCTACTTTTTTTTTTTCCTGTCAATAAGTTAAAATACTTACTTATAAAGGTTACATATAAGTTTTTCCAGTATACTGTGCCATGTCACATATGTCAGATTTTTGGCTGGACTAGATTCATATCAGTGTAAGTAAAGGAATCAGCCACAGTTTGAATTTAGTACATGTTTCCTACTTCTGTTTTCTCTCCTTAGATAGTTTGCTTGGAATGAAGCCATGTAACTGTTTTGAAAACTCCAAGATTCATAGACAGATCAGGTCGAGTCTGACTTGGCATCCCTATCATTATTTCTTAGCCACCCTAGCATGTAAGCTGTACCCATTTCAGTTTTCTTAAGCTTTCTTCGTGGGAACCTAGTTCTGCTGCCAGTTAAACCAGGATAAATCTACCGGATAAATCTAGAATAGTTTTGTTTGTCGAGTCTATTGGTAAAGTCTATTGGTGGGCTGAGCATTTGGCCCATTCAAGCCCTGGAGTTTTCAGTCCATTGTATTTAGTGGAGGCCTGGATAAGAATGGAGGAAGGCAGCTGATGGAATAGATGCAGTAGGCAGCCTCTGATTAACACCTGTTTCCAAGTACAAAGTACCTTTTTGTCATGATTTACGTCCATGTATTGGGCTTCAGATATCCCAAAGGATTCCTTACAAAAACATCTGGAGGGTTAAGGTGTTGACTTGCAGTCACTTGAAGGATGAGAAGGCTTCCTGGAGAGGAAAGCAAGGGAAGTCTTTCTGTCCCTACACTGCGCAAGGAGGAAACCCTCGAGGCCAGGAACTCCCATGATGTACCAAGTAATTAGCACACAAAACAGCAATAATTAAGCATATGGAACAGCCGTGTCATCAAACACAAGTTTGCAATCTACGGACAGATGTACGCCTTGTGCATGGGGAAAAAGGCAGCTCAAATTAGTAACTATTAATATGGAGATCGTGCCTAGAAGCAAGCCCTCGTCCTGGTTCAGCATTGCGTTATCCAGGTAGCTACACACGAAAGAGAAAGAATTTTCAGTCTAAATAAAACCATACAGCTAAAATTAGGTCATGGAAGCAACAGCCATGTATTACTCAGCAATGACAATACCTGCAGGTTTCTTTTTGAGAGCAGCGTAAAGAGCTTCTGACTGTGACAAATGCCGTCAGGAGCGGCTGCTGGTGATCAGTCCCAGCTGTGGAGGGACGGGACGAGGCGTGACACCACAGTGACTGATGCCTGCTTGACAGTCTGCCCAAGCATTAAGGTATAACAGAAAGTTGCCGAATGAGTTTCCTCTGAACAACAGCAATGGTGACAAGACACCCTTGGAAAGGAGAACAGAAACAATATATGCCTGGTAGTTTTGCTGATGTTCCTTTCCTTTCATTGCCCTGCTCTTAGTGTGCTGATGGTACCAGCTCTCCATGAATTCCCTGATGAGCAGCTTGCATAAGAGGAATTTTGAAGGTGATATCACTGCATCTTTGACTTTTCTCTCTCTTTTTTTTTTTTTTTTTTTTTTTTTTTTTTTTTCCCTTTCCCCCTCACCGTCTTACTCTGTAAGTTGGTTGTATTTCAACCCAGGATAATTATTGCAATAAGCCATTAAGGTGAGGGCTGTGAATTTTTGAAAAACTCCTTTTGCTTTTCTCAAAAGCAGGACTTGCTTTTCTTAGACTAGGCCCTGCTAATTTTCTTTCCCTCCCTAGAAAGAAAAGAAGCTGCAACAACCTCATTAACCTAAACTTTCTAGATGAGGTGAGGAAAACTTAACCCATCTAATTCTTGGCAGAATGGTGTAATAACCCAAGAGCTGTTTGCTTCCTAATGAATAAACTTACAAGCAATCAAGTTAATCATACTGGAGGCTTAGGGCAGTTGCCAGAATTCTGCTCGTTTCATTGAGTTACCAGTGCTTTTAGTCACTGCAAACCACGGTTACAATGGGTGCAGCAGGGATAAAGTAGCTGCAGGATAAAAGTATGGAGCAGGTAGGAGGTCCCTGGGGAAGGATGCAAGAGCAAAAACTGCTGCAGAATTAGGCTTATTCCTGCACCATGTAGAAATCAGTATCTTAGGGGTCAGCGCCTAATTTATTGACAGATTGTTAGTGCGTTATAGATTTGTTGAATTTTTTTTCCTGCTCCCTTATGGTTCTTTGCACATATGAAAAATCTCTGTACAGCTTGTGAGTAAAAAATCCACAGCTATTTTTATCCACTGTGCATCAGTAAGTGGATATGTCATCTGCTCTGGTGGATTATATATATATATATATATATTTTTTTTTGTAGATAAAGAAGAAGGTGATCTTGATTAGACTAAAAAAAAGAAAGAAAATGAGATAGTAATTTCTTAACTTCAGGGAACACAAGGTAATGATTTTTTGCGATCATTGTATGTCTCTTTTTAGATCATAAAGAAATTCTAGATTCAAAAGCCCTTGGACTTTATATACGGGAAGTTGTAAGACTTTAGAGAGAGTGAAAACAGAAATTAAAATTTTGCATTTATAATAAAAGTATATATTTTTATAGTCACATTTTAAACTGTAAGTTCAATGTAAATCTATACTATCTACCTCTTTCTTAGAGTTTTTTTTTTTTTTGCTATTTTATAAACACTGGTGAAGACACCAGAACAATGAGCAGCATGAAATGGAAAGCAAACTGCAGGCAGTCTTCTTAAAAATATGATTTAAAATATTAGGAAAACTTCTCGAAATCATGCCGATTCACAGGAGATCTGGCATGCAAGCAGTGCAGTATAGAAACTTGTACAAGCTCACTAAGATAAGCTGAACTCCTTTCCTTTAGGTCTACATATCTTTCCGAAAGCAAATACCAACCAAACTTCACAATCAAATTAAATATGTAATTTGATAGTATGCGTTAAAAGTGCAGTACTCCAGCCCCTCTTTTTTTTATAAAAGGTGTAAAATACCATTGAAAATAAATTGCTAGAATCACTTTAATTCATCGGTGAATTCATACCGCTTGCTAGAGAGAAATCCACTTGTTAGCCAAGTATTATTTCAATTAATCAAATGTTATTTCAATGCAGACTCCAGTTTGCCTTTAGCAGAGCTGGGGTACAAAGGTGTGATGAAGATTTGTGTTAATTATCGCATGAAATTAGCATGTTTATTTGAACTGTTTAGTCCAAAGGAGATCATGCCTCCCACCCAGTTGTGGGAGCACCACTCCAGAGAGATTTATCTCAGTCTGCTTCGTGCTGTTTGCTGTCCTTGCTCTGCTAGGCTTTTCAGGCAGGCTGTCAGTGTGCAGGCGTATGTTGGTATACATATATATACACATATATCTGCGTGTGTATATATCGGCATGTACCATACTTTCACCCCAGCCTAGAAGGGGGCAGATGCCGCCCACCCTGTTTCTGGCAGGGACCTGGGGACTGGAAGGGGGTTTTGGCTCCCTCCATTTCCTCACTGGCCGCCCCGCTCAGGGAGCCCGGGGGGATGTTAGCGGCGCTGCCGCAGGGAGCAAAGCTATCTATTCCCGCTCCCCAGAACAGTGAGGAGCAGCGGCTGAGTTATTACCCGTTTGTTGGTCTCTCGGGGCAGTGCAGGTCCCGGCTTCCTCTTACTCGGGTTACAAGTAGCCCTTAACTCCTGGAAAGCCAAGGAAATAGCTCGGATTACATGCCGTAAAATAAAACTTGGGAAAGAGGCTATTTCTGAAGGTGCAATGAAAAGTCAGTATTTGTGTTAGCTGCCCTTGACATTGCTGCTATATATGGAGCAACTACAACTCTCCTAATCGGTCCAAGGGCTTCCTCGCTCACCCTTTAAACACAGAGGGCCCCAGTAAGTTCCCTCTTGTTGACCTTGCCCTGCTCTCCAAGGCCACCAAGAAACAGGGACCCGAGCCCAGGCAGTTGGGTGACTGCAGACGTCACCTTCCACACCGCGGTGCTGTGGGGCAGCAGGGCAGCAGGAAGGATTCCCGCTGCCGAGTGGCTTTCTCAGCAAGGCACCAGCACAAGTGTGAGTCACCTGGGTTCCCAGTTAAACCTTTTCTTACTCCTACATGTCCTTGCACACTCTTAGTCTAGGAAAGAAAAGCAGGAATAATCACACAAACAATGACTAAGAAAAGCAGTTGTGGTAGGTTTCTAATACTCTTGTTGTAAGATCTAATCAGGTAATAGAAATTAATTCGTCTCTGCATGGGTAAAGCACTATGGGAGTATTTGGTGATACTTCTACTGTTTTATTTCACTGTTGAATTTTTATGTGTTTGGCTCCATGTGAACAGGATATTTTCTAACTGTGATGCTGAAAGGAGAGATAAAAAAAAAAAAAAAAAAAAAGCAGGGTGCAACTATTCCTACTTGTGGCTTTCTGCAGCACTGGTTGTCCCTGAAGCCAGGACAGTCTTGAGCTCTGAAAAGGCAGGAAGATGTGTGGCTTTCTCTCAATACACAGACATCTGTGAAGGAGAAACCAGGCATGTTAATACAGGGATATACACAAACTGGGGATGATAATGCATCTCCTGTGGCTACTCCTCTACCTTCACCTTCTGTCCTTATATTTTCTGCTCATAGAAGGATGTGTAGGATTGCCACAGCATCTCTGGTTTAAAATTCCAAAATGAAGAATGGGGCAACGCTAACCAGTGCCCATCAGCAATGCAGACAACTTCATCTTCAATCAAACCAGTCAGTGAAGGTTCTTGCTCCATTTCAATCCCACACTGCTTACGGAAAGAGCTGCTTCCTGCAGTCCTCCCAGATATGGTTACCCATCCTTCCTAAACTAAAGATATTTAGGCATGTAAGCTGGACATATCCTGCTGATATTGATATTTCGCAAGCAGGTCCAATTGTTAATTCTAGGTGCTTAAAGCATCCTGCAAGGCCGGCTGAGTCCACTAGCATGGGCCAGTTTGGAGTAGTGAAAAAAGCCATGAAAGCAGAATGCTTTTCTTCAGTCCCTCTCAACGTCCACTTGCCAGTATTTCCCTGGGCTGCTGGTGTACATAAAACGTTGAAGTCAGATATCTCTAAATTTAAGTGTATTCTTTCAATAATAAGCAAGGAATTTTCCTGTAGGATGAGGATACCAGAGGCAAGGAAAAATAACCTATTGACCAAGCCTGCAACTGTGGATAATACTTGCAGATTATGGTTTTGGTAGAAACCTCACTTGCAAAACCACAGAAAAAGCAGGTAATTGGAAACAGAATTTGGCACAAGTATCTTCAGAGGTTTTGCATGGCGCTTTGAATTTGTACATAAAAAAAAAAAAAAAAAAAAAAAAAAAAGGGGGTTCTGTAGGGAAACTGTGGTTCTTCCAGTAAATTTCATGAAGGAAATAGAGACCTTATTGTTCTCACTTTCTCCTCATATAGTTTTCCTTCCCTTTGTTTCTCTCTTTGATCTAAGAAAAGTAATGCACAGCTCCTTTACTTAAAGGGCAGGAGGCAGAGATTTTTGTGCAGGTCAGTGTTTCATGCTGACAAACAAAGCTAAGCCCAAGGGCTCTCTTTTTCACCACATTTTATTCTATTTGAAAAAGCATGACACATTTCACAAGACCTTTTTAAGGTTATAAAGCATCTTTTGTTTTAAGGAATACCTGGTTATTTTTCAAGAGTTTATATCTAGGCAGACTGCACAAAAGAAACTTTCCTTTGTATTGTTTTCAATGGTGTTTTTATGAGCACCATACCGGTAGTAATAGCTCATATAATTATTTACAGGAATCACAGATGTCTGTTCTTACGTGGCTGGGATTTCAATAGTTTCCTTACAGTGTTGTGTTTTTTCTCACTCTTTTTTTTTTTTTCTCGCACTTTTTTGCTTCTCCCCTACTATTTTTAAAGTGCAGTTTAAATTGCAACACAATTGTAAGCAACTGCATTTTCAGAAGAAATTATTTATAATATTTAAATTTACAATAGTCACATGGAAAACTTCTTGACTAAAGAAAGGACCTGTCTTTAGTTGATTCACTCAGCAAAATATGACTTGTCAAATTTATCAGTAGCTAAACTCCTACCCACTCAGCATCTCCTAGGTAACTACGACTGCATGTACGAATCCAAGATTTTTTAAAATAAAGTATCCCATGGTTACAATCACTGGTTGGATTATGATGATGATAGTGTGGTTTGATATCTAACCCAGATTGCTCTGAGAGGCTGATGATATTTTAAACGCTGTGTTTGCTAACCCAGCTTAGAGAGATTCACCTGAGGCAGAGTTGCAGTACTTTTAAGTAAGCTTTTCTATCTGACCATTGCAAACATCAGTGGAACTGGATTGGATATGTGAAAAAAAGAGGGGAAAAACAGCCAAAAATAGCCCAGGATAAGCCAACAGTATTTTGAGGCTTTTAACAGGTATTCCTGGCACTGTTATAAAACCAAGTTCTTCCAGAAGCAGATACAACTTGATTACTACAGAAGAAAAACAACTGTTGCTCCACTACTAGGAGGTGGCATATGAATCTGAGCAAAACAAGCAAAAGTAAAAAAAAAGACAGCAGAGAAATGCAAAAGCATGTGAGCCTGGGGTTTTGATCACAAATAATGAGGTGATCCTGTGTCTGCAGGAGTGCTGGAGCGCACAGGTCCGCTGGCAGTCTCTTGCTGGAGATGAGACATGACTAGAGCACACGCAGCCGACAGAAGGTGCGAAACATGTTCAGCCACAAGGCCTGTTTCCACACGCAGCCTCCGTTTTCCTCTTCCAGCATTGCACGGCTACTCTGACTAACTCGCTTCTCGAGTAAATGAAGCAGAGGCTTGAGAGCACCAGAGTGCTTGGAAGGTTTGCTGCTGGAGTGGCAGAGCTGCAATAAGCTCCCACTCAACACAGGGACTGAAATGCCTCCTCTGGCTCACATCCTTGGCTTGCTGGTACTTATTGCACTTCCTCAAAATCTTTTGTTGCAGCCAAAGAAGACAAACCATTTTTGTTTTGTGGTTTCAGCTCAGGGAGGAAGGTGCTGAAATACCTACAGAAAAAAAAAAAAAAAAAGGAATGGTTTGTTTTTAACTATTTCAATGATCTGAAGGAGTTATGACATTAAGAATAGCTAGGCAAAACAGCATTGTGAGGTGCCCATTGCAAGATGAAGCCAAACTTAAAAACACTAATGGCATAACAGTTAGGAGCTATGTGGAGGAGAATGTCAGAGCTGTACAGCCCATAGTGGTTAAAACCAGAATTAAGGGATTGCTAGATACCCCTAATGAGCTGCTGATGGTGCTGTCACCTTGGCAATGTCTCCAGCAGCCTGCGATCACGGACGGAGGGAGCCACGGCTCAGAGGCAGCCTCCTTCAGGTGGGGCCTCCTCTTCGCACCTCTTGTTCCTTATGGCTTCTTCAGCCCATAGAAGAGCTGCTCTAATCACTCACATGGCCACCAGCAGCATCTGGGGGACACCAGGGGCTTGGGAGCTTTTAGGAGCAGCAAGAGGGAGGAAGTAGATTGTGGCAGTACAGTTGCTGGGGCTTGTTTAGCTGGATGGCAAAAAAAGATGCTCTTGACCCTTGTTGTGGTCCTGGTGATGCCAACATTATATTTAAAGGACTGAGGAAACTTCTCGTACCAAGGCTGCTGGCTCTCCGTGCAGTTTCTATATTCTGGCCTGTACCTGAAGCAAATGATCTTCTACACTCATAGTAAAGTCCCAAGAGCATCCAGTTCCTCAGACCTTAATGAATGTTACGTTTCCTGTACAGTGAGCATCCTTGACACTCTGAACCCTCCCAGCCACCTCCATCTCTCCCATCTTTCTTCATGGCATTGCCCATGACCAATATTAAACACAGAGTAGATAATGGTGTCTACCTACAAGAATTCTGATGCTACCTGTCCCTGTGACTGATGGATAGACAGGCTGGCTTTGAACTAGGCTGCACTTAGGCTTCCTGTAGGGGCAAAGTGGTGTGCTGGGTATCTGAAGCACTGCGGTCTTCATACTGTGTGTATGGAGATAGTGGACTGAAGGAATGGAGGTGTCAGTATCTTCCAGATAGTAAGAAATCTGAACTTGTCCAAAATTGTATCTCTTTCTGGCATAAAAGTGCTCCAATTCACTGGGATTGACAGAGCAAATTGCTATCTTATGTTAGCTGTCCCAAATGACTGTTTCCAACTGCATGACTGTTTCTGTTCCTTTTAAATCAGTGACAGTTGTGCAGCCATAACCTTTCTTAATAATTTCTTCACTTAAACCTCTCCTTGCGTCTTTTGTACTTTAAGAAGTTGAAAACTACATTGTCCTAGACCCCTTGGGCTGAAGGCAGTCTTAACACCTCGAGTGAATGTAGGGCGGTGATGCCAAGAGACACAGAGCAGGACAAGAAGGCGCTTGAGACTGCAGCCTCCTGCAGACAGGCTCAGAGCTCTGCTCCTTGCTCTCCTTGTTCTTCAGTATGTATGCAACAGCGTTTTAATGAGAAGGCCACAAGGCCCCTGGGGTCAGAGCCAAAAGCGTGTTCTCTTGCCCAGCTGTGGTCCATCATCACTGCCTGCGGTGATGCCTCTGGCTGTCACTCCAGTCTGACGCCTCTTGCACTCTTCTCAGTGGAGCAGCCCGGTTGCTGCTGTGCATCTGTCTTGCTTAACAAGAGAAGTCAAAAGGAACATCCCAGCAGGGTGTGAAGGTAGTAGTAGGAGGTAGGAGCCAAACACCATTTGTCTTACATTTAACTTTGCTCTGCTAGTTTTATTTCAGATTTAATTCACCCCAGCTTCTGCACTGACTACTGTAGAGCTCCTCTGGCATCTCATATTGGTTCAGCAGCGTGGAGAATCAAGCTCCTAGCTGGAAATTCAGGGCAATGATTAAAGCAGCAGCTGTATTTATTATTTGCTCATTCAGGTCTCAGACCTCTCCTCTGTTGTGCCTTTTTATTAGCAGTTTCACTTGCTGTGTCAGTTTTGTCGTAAATGGTATTGCTAATCATTCAGGCAGGGCTTGTCTATACAAAATGCTTCCTCTTTGCTGACAACTTGTCTATGAGGAGTTTTGTGCTGAAGGCTTTGGTGAAAATAGGAAAGCAGAAGAGATGAGTGTTCATTTTCCTCTTTTGTCTGTGTGTGAGAGTGATTGTGTGGAATTTTGGTTATTCAGCTGCACAAAAGGGCCTTTCTCTTGGGTTGTCCTTAAAGCCGAGTTTCCTCACTGTTCCCACCGTTCTCGCCAGAGAGCAGTCATGGAACAGATAGAGATAACTAAACGTCCTCTGCTGTTCAAGAGGGTCATTGCAGCTTACGTAAACCCACTGGATCTTTAAAAACATTCTCAATTTACGAAGTCATCATTATTCTGTGTGTCACATCAAAGTATTTTTTTCTCAGTTTGAATAGCTTTAACAAGACTATTAAAGACTTTAAAGATTATCGTATAGCACCCTATATATGCATTAGTTTTTTTCCTAAATAGGTATAAAATATCCTCAAAACTTGACTAAGATAACCCTTGTATACGCAAACTATAATGCTTATGCTTAATTGTGGGTACTAAAATAGTCTTAATGGTGAAATACTCTACCCAGGTGCATCAGTAGTTCTTTTTCTTTCATCCTAATGGGATCAAATTTTAGCAATGGGATTCACTGGGATTATTTCTGAGTGAAAATAAGCATGTGCCAGTGTCACGTTGGTGCTACATTTGCAAAGAGAGGGAGAAATACCTCAGGGAGAAACTCTAATTTAAATGACTGGCAAAGATATTAAAAATGTGACTTTTCTGAGGAACTTTGCTTTAACAGGTTAGGACTGAATAAAATGTCTCAGCTTTACCCTTCTTTTCTTTAAGAATGGCCTTGAAAATCTGTAGGAAATTACAGGATAGATTTGGACAAGCTGATGATGACTCTGTCAAGACAAGGTAGTACAAAGATGATAGACCTGGAACTCTGAAGAGATAGAAAGTGCACCAATAAAAGGACATAAGGTCTTTTATCTAGTAAGCCTTGTATATTCAAAATTGTAGCAAAATGTAATTATTGAAGCTCCAGGAAGCCTTTACCATATGTGCTTGATGTGTTTTGGTAGATACAAATCTTGCTTTTGCTACTTCAGGATATAACTACTATAATGCAATTTTCAAGGAGACACTTCTGCTGCTGCCTTGCCTATTACATGAAGGCCCAAGTGTGCTGTGAGTAACACAAATGCTCTGTGACATGTTTGGTTTTATAGGTTTCCAAAGAGAGCTCAGGCTGTTGACCTGAGCACAGTATTCTTCTGAAAGCCTTTGAATTTACAGTTTTCTTCCCTGAGTCCACCAGAACCAAATTCTTCTATTTCTGGTCACAGTGAAAAGCAAATTTTCTTCTACCCAGTCCCCAGATTGTTTAGACAACGTAATACTTGAAATAATTTTTGTTTGTTTGTTGATTTTGTTTTATTTTAATATTACATTGTCCATCAGCTTCACCAAGAAAAACTAGCTAGCTGTAAATATGCTTGTTTAACCATTTGATCTCGTGATTACCCCTTTCTTGCAAAAACAAGCATACAGGTTCCTGATGGTTGCTTTTCAGGGACTACTTTCTGTCTCATACACACAGAAGCTGTCAATGTCCTTTCTGCATATGCCATGGCTGGCGATAAAAAGGAACTTGAGAGCAAGGATGAGTTTGCTGTTCTTAACTGCACTGTCCCAGCAAATGTAACAGGATGCATTTTCTTCCTCCTCTTCTTCTGGAGATGCATTTATGCAGTGAATATCTGCTGTAAAAAGTCTGAAATAAGGCCAGAAAGCTGTGGCCTATTTTTAAGTGAAGTAAAAAGCAGAGTATGGAGAATTTACAAAGAAACCTGATTTCCAAGGTTTTAACAGAAGAAAAGAGAATTTTCAAAACAGAGCAACCACTCACTGAGAGGCAGATAACTCTGTCAGGTGTGACATATAGCAGAATCACGATAAAGATGAACTATGTATATGAGCATATGTGGAAAACATCGCAGTATGGGATCCAGAATGGTTGCCTTAACCTAAAATTTTACTCTGGATGATTAATAGAGAGCTCTACCAAAACATAGATGATTGATTGTAAAAGTTTGTGAAGATTTTTCTCACTTCCCAAGCCAAGGTAAAGGCTTGCACAAAATGCTGCCCTTGTGAAGGAGAAATTAAATGTAAAATGCAATTAGTTTCTGTCAGGTGACAGAACCTCACCAAACTGCTGGGTGTGATATTCGGAGAGCAAGGATATTGGATTGCAGACAGCTTGATGCTGTTAAGTACCAAAGGGAGAGTCACTTAAAAAAAAAAAAAAATCCCAACAGCAGCTTTATTTGTAATGCAGGGGAATTAGCTGCATTTCTCTCCCTGTCAGAGGTGAGACTAGCTGAAATATTGCACCTAGTTTTGGACACTGTCCTTGGTGGGGAATGTGGACTTACTGGGAGGAATTCAGAGGACAGCAAAAAGACTAGGAGTTTTAGGAAATGAGGAAAGTATCAGAGCACTGAATGTGTTTAATCTAAATAATAAAAAACAGAGTAGGGAACATGAGAAGTCTTCCATTATGTAAAAGTTGCTATTAAAGGAAATAATGATCAGTTGTTCCCTCTGTTCCCTTAGGAAGAGCAAGAAAAAAAATCAAATTATTTTGTGTTCACTCTGCAGTAAGGAAAAAAAAAAAATCAGGGTAAGTTCAGGTAGTAAAATTCCCTGCTAGGTTACCTAAGGATACACAATATTCACATTTATTTATTAGGTTCCTGTTGGGAACCTAAATGCTGAAAGGTGTTTAAAGTACGCATTCTGCGTGTTGTGGCTTCCTGAAGTGTCTTCTACTGTGGCAGTACCATGGCACTTGTGCCTTCAGGACTCTGAGTGCTCAGCCTGACTCATTTCTGGATAAGCTGCAAGAGTTCCATGTTTCCCACAATATGTGCTTCTAATTAGTTGGGAGAGCACTGTCTGAGCGCCTCAATCATTGGTATTGGTTCTCTTGTCTAGCTTTGGAAAGAGCTAAAAATGCTCTAGTCTCTGCTCTGATCAAGTATGGGGGTGTGGGGGGAAAAGTAATGTGAAAAATCAAAAGCTCTTAAAGAAGGTAATAACAAAAGCATGGTAAATAATTGGTTAATTTGAGGGAAAGAATGCCTAAAGATGCTGCAGAGAAAAAACAGTTGCAGGGGTGTGAGAAAGTGACCTCAGCACAGATAGGCGTGCAGGTGACTAAGGAAAAACATCCAGACTCTGAGCTGTAAAAGAGCCTGATGAAAGTGGGAGAGTGGGCAGATTAAAACAGTGGCAGATGAAGTGTAGGAGGCATCAAAGAAAAGCTGCAAAATCCATAAGGATGAAGTAATAGTCTTCTTTCTCCCTTCCTTAATTTACTTGATAGGAGATGGATCTGGTTTGAAAGAGCTGTAAATGAGAGAGGACACATTCTTCAGGCTGGAGCTGCCCTCCTCAGCTCCTGAGGAAGAAGACCTGGTGTCACCAGAAACTACTGTCACGCTCCAGGTCTGACAGTTCAGAGTTTTTCTGTTTTGAACACCACAAATACTCAGTAGCGTCCTGGAACTCATGTTCCTCCAGGGTCAGTTTGTGTGTATGCAGAAAAAGGTCTTGTCTGATCTGGTATCTTTGCTCTTGATGATCCAAATTTTGCACTTTAATGATTCTACCTCTTCGTTTTATCACTTTTCCCACTGCATATTACTCTCTCCTGATTCAGTTATAGTCTTAATATACTTACTCACTTCCTGGTGACCTTGCCTTAATATGCATGGATTTTCTTTGTAAACTGTTTCTCCATTCTAGAAATATCAATATTGCCTGGAAGCTTTTAATTCCCAGCAACTGCTCTATTTTTTAAATCTAAGTCCTGGGCTTGCTAACAAAATATTTACCAATAAACAAACAGGGTTCTGTCTGTTGTGGCTGTCTCCTAACCCAGCATGGCCAATTGTCATGGCCAGACCTCTCTACAAATGATCCTTTTCCCATGCTGAATCCTGAGTGCATGGAGGAGTTGTTGTGCCAGGTGGCCTCCTCCCAAAGGGCACCAGGAGTGCCTGACACTACAACAGCGTGCATGACTGCATTTGCATGGCTGAGAATAGTGTTTTAGTGTGTTAGTATGGAATTAGCCACTGAGTTCAGTCTTCAAAAGTATCTTTGGGGAACTTTGGTAGTTCAGAGCCTGATCTAGAAAGTCATTAACAGGATAGCACATGTAATCCATTCTGGCATGAACAAGAATAATGAACTTTATAGTATATAGTGTATTTTATATTTACATATATATGCTATACATTCTGATATAATTCACCTTTGTTCAGGTGAATATAATATAGTTATATATTCACTACATATAATCTGTATTGTATATATAATCTATATTTCTGTAGCATATGTATTTTATATCTGACATATAAAATATATATTAAATATAATATATGAGGGCAGTTTGCTATTAGAGAGGGAATTTTCTAGAGGCTAGTAAAGAGGGGAGAAAATCAGCAATGCTATCCTGTAGGAAATACAAAAAAAAAAAAAAAAAAAAAAAAAACACACCTGCAAAACTTGGGAAGACTTTTTCCTCTGAAAAAAAAAGAAAAAAGAGAAACATATTTCTCTAACTGTGGTGTCTTGCTGGATCCCTGTTTTGAAGTTAATGAACAGTTAGTGAACAGTTTTATCCCAGTACAACCTGGGTCAGTAGGTAAAAGGAGACAGCAGCAGCAGCTGTCATTTGCAAGTATGAAGATTCAAGCTGAAACTCATTTCCTACCTGGGAAACTTGACATGCCCTGCAGAGATAAACTATATAAAACTAACAGACCACATTTAGATCCACTAGATTAGGTCAACCTCTTACAAGGCTGTAAATCTTCAGCTGAGGGTAAATTTAGCAGCATAATCCGGAGTAGATTATGTGAACAACAGTTGTGGACCAAAGTGAATATGCATCAGAATTATATCCTGGATGAGTAATTATGACACTGTTTAGGAAGATTTTTGGTTTCTGACCCCATCTCAGGTGTTATAAATGAACATAGACATTTTCTGCAGGAAATGATCCCCGAAGCAGGGACTGGTGAGGGAATCTGATGGACATATGCAAGAGGCTGGATGCCTAGCAGAGCCAGCCATAGCTGAAAGGCATCCAATAGCCATGTATCATGGAAAACACCTTTTCTTGAGGAATGCTGCTATTGCTGGTATTTGAACTAACAGGGTAGAAACCTCACTTGTGGGTGGCTGAAAACTTGGATA
Organism: Nothocercus julius; assembly: GCA_013398735.1. Lineage (NCBI taxonomy): Eukaryota > Metazoa > Chordata > Aves > Tinamiformes > Tinamidae > Nothocercus > Nothocercus julius. Next base: position 1,312,355 of record VZSV01000073.1, read on the forward strand.
GATGTGGACAAAAATAGGTATATCTAAGTGTCCAAATTTTCTTGGTAGAGTATAGGAACATCTCTTTCTAAGAACTTCATGATTTTTAGGGATTAGGTAGCCAGCAATTTGGGATTTTGAGGATCTTTGTTTTCTTTCTCTGGCAAAGATGTTAGTAGAATTTAAGTCCCTTTAAGATTTGAGTTCCAAATTCAGCTCAAACTCTTAAACCTGTCTCCACTGTTTGTATTTCAAGCCTTATTTTACCCTTGTTATTATTTTTCCTCTGGAAATACAGCTCCACTGGGTCAGAGCACTTGCTGAGAACTCCTTGCCTTGGGGCCCCATCTAGTGGGTAATGACTCACACTGAGCAGCACCAAAAGTGACTTTATTTGTGTCAATTTGAGAAATAGAAAGCAATAAAAGGAGGTGATGTGAAGAATCCTACAGAGCCTAATAATCGCAAACAAAATCACTGTGTCTGTATTCTTCTCCTGCTGACATTGATTTTGTTTTTCTCTCTTTCTCTCCAATGTTACTTTTCATTTTGTGTGGAAGCATTTTCATTACTTTGCAGAAGGAAACTCAATCTTGAAAAGGAAAGAAAAAAGAAAAATCTTCCATTCTTTCTGCACTCCTGGACACCTTGTTTTATTTTAAAGGAATGTCTGCATTATTTCACTGAGTATTCCACAATCACTGGTAAATGATTCAATATAAATTTTCCATGGATTAAGCAGTTTATGAGGAAACCTTGAAAGTAAGAAACATTTCAGAAGTAAAAGGTCTGTCAGAGCCAAATGTTTAAAATATGTATTTTATTTTGACAGAATTGCTTATATTTGTGATTGCTAAAGAAGTAACCATATTCAGACAAGCCTTGTGAACTGCTTGTTGTATATACGTATTAGGAAAAGAAAAGAAAGTGACTTGAGAAATGGAAAAGGATTTTACATCTCTATACAAATAACTTTTACAAATGACATTTCTCTAGGCCATCTGTCATACAAATTTAGCGAGCCAAATTTGGATCTCAATTGTACTCAAGTAGTTCAGTGTAACCCGAGGGAGTAAGATGGATAGCTAGACAGAACATATGGTCTTGGCTGTCTAAAAACTTGCTTTTTAAAAAGAAAAATATGAAAATAAAGAGGAAATAGCTAGACTCTGGTAAGAATAAACCTGTTTTCTTTGGCAAATGTGTATTATAGGACTAGTTATTTTCAAACAATTTCTGTATTTATGCTTTCAGAGAGGATCACAAGAGATGGAGAGTCCTAAGCAAAAGGACTGAGCAGTCCTGAGATTTTATGACAGGGTAAGGATTTATTTCACAATGAATGGGTTGCTTATTTTCATTTAATGTCATAGTTGAGATGATATTTAACAAACACTGCATGAAACTCCCAAGGAAGAGATATTGAGGGACAAATGAGAGTCTGGCTCAAAAAAAAAAGCAGTATTAGGAAAGAAACCTTTTTTTTTTTTTTTTTTTTTTTTTTTTTTTTTTTTAATTTAGTGGAAAACAGAAAGGATGAGTGACTGATTGAGTGTCAAGGAGGCTTTCTTTGCCTTGAAACTCTGACTCTACAAGGAGTATACTCGAAAGGAAGAAAAATGAGTGTGCATGTGTGAGAGAGACTGAAAAATAATTTATCCTTTTTCTATTTGACATCGTATCCATTTGTACCATTCTCAATTATTTTTTGACATTTCTTTTTTTCCCTCTATGGCTTCTGTAACAAATGCCCCTGTTGCAGCACATGTACAGTTCTCTCTTTGGATTGCCTAGTTGATTTTACACTGTCTCAGGAGTCATGAAGAGAGTGAGCCACATCTTTTTCTGTGCAAATCCTATGCTTATTGGAGTGGAGAAACTCTAAATCTTTTTTTCTGTGCTCTGTTGTTTTTTAGTCCACAGGGGCTAAAATATTTTCTAAAATAAATGATCCTGGCAGAAATGGCTTTCAGAATAAATGGTCTGAAGCAAAGGACCGGTGTTGCAGCTGCTGTAAATGTCCCATGGGAGCTATTCCTCTGACCAAGAGTTGTCCTAGTTCTGCTCCCCAAGAAAGGCATGAAGGGCTGACAGAGGTGAATGCCGATAATATTTTCAGGAAATAGATCTTATTTGAGGGAACCTTTGTATCACAGCTATATTCCACTCTAGACTAGACAGAAAAAGTCTTTTTCACTATAATTTCTAAGTTTCGGAATAGTTCTGGAATGGAAGCAATGCTGCCACTCTTGATATGGCAGACAAAAGACCCTCCCTTGACCATACTGAGGGACAAGTCCTGGCCTTGGCCTCATGTATCCTACCTATGCTGTTCCCCTTTGCATAGCTACTTGACTATTTAGATTTTAGACAAACTAAGCACAATGGCAGAAATGGTCATTTGGAATGGGAAGATTTAACTCCTTCTTTAATCCCTGCAGCAGTTAATACCAAAGAGTACGACCTGCAGTAGGACTGGACAGAGATGATCCCAAACACTGATCACATGAGGGTGAGAGGTGGAGATGGGCAGTGTGCTAATCCCCAGTGCACATGCCTGAATATGCCACCGTCTCTTATTTTGGTATAAGTCTAAAGCTGCTTTCTTCACACCAAGTTTAGGTATCCATCATCACGCAGAAATGTATGCTCGGCCTCTTCTCCTCTTCTCTGACTTTGGGCTAGGGCAGGGGACCAGTATCATTAAGAGCAATGAGGCTTTGGGAGCATCTTCACGTACAGCTGCCTGGCTGGTGCATGCCTGGCCTCACCTTCCCAAAACATCAGTTTACATCCAAATATTTCCACATCCGACCTGAATGATAAATTCACACAAGCTGGTGCTGATCTGGGCTGGGCATCCACATGGGACAGTGCAGTACTTTGTGGTAATATAGCTGTGTTAACCAGTATTTATATGTAAGCCTATAAATCTGTATAAATCTTATTAACTCATGTTTATAAATGTGCTGATGTAACTAAACTGCTGTTGGTCCTAAAGAAGCCTGACTGGTGCAATTCAGGGTTTTCTGAATCATGCATCATTGCCTAGTATAGATATATCCTGACCATCTGCTGACAGTAACTTACTCTGCTTATGCAGGCCGCAAACATGTTAGCTCCCTTACTGGGATGAAAACTAATACTTAATATACTTTAAGTATGATATTTGATATGAAATTCAATATCTATTGAGGATATGGCAGCATGAAGTTTAAATAATTAGCAGAAATTGTTGCTCAATAAAATTTATTTATTTGAAACTGGAGCTTGAGATTCATAATATCTTGCAAAATTTAAATCAAGTTTTAAAAGAAAATTGGCCAGGTCTAAAGGGCTAATTGCCTACATGCCAATATGCTAAGTGCTAATATGCTAAATGTGCTCTGTTATTTTGGATTCCTGACTCACATAATGCTATATTTTATATGTTAAGTAAGAGAGTAGATATTTCCTGCTCAGTGCAGTTTCATTGACAGCCGACAGCAAGCAGTGTATTTGAAGAGAAATCAGTGGGGGGAGGAGGGTTTCATCTGTTTTCCTTTACAGATCTAACTTTTCTTCAAAAAAAAAAAAAAAAAAATTGTACTTTATCGTTTTCATTGAAATGCGTTATTGCACCACAGTCTTACACCATGATGAAAGATACTGTCTGGGCTCTAAGGGACTCCCTGCTAGGCCTCCCTCCCGCAGCCCTAGCCACATCTCAGTCCACCCCCTAGGCCTGTTGGTACCCAAAGAAGGTGTATGGATGATATGATTAGTTATACTGATAAGTTTTACGTAAACCTGCTTGTTCTGCGTCTTGTAGATGGGGAGAAATGCTGGCATTATCTTGTTCATCCTCCTGTCATCCCCTTGATTGGCATTAGTGATGGAAGATCTCCTTTTTTTTTGCTGCTTGTGGATTATTAACAGAGGGAGAAGCAGAGGTAGCAAAAAGGAATAATTAACAAGGCACTCAGCAAGACAGTAAATGTAATATTGAAACAGCTGCTCTGTCTCACCAGAGACTAGGGCTTTAGTGGAATATTTCCAGGTGGTTCTCAGAAGGCACCATTGTTTCCCAGGACATGTGACACTGGGAAATACCTGGCATACTTCTGTTGGACAGGGAGTGACACTGCACGTATGCCTTTTCTCCTAGTGAGGAGTGACCTGTTCTCTTCTCCATGCCATTGAAAAACAAAACAAAACTGGGAATAGAGAAGTATTTCTCTTCCAGGATGAATCATGCATGAGATATAGATACACTTCATCAGAGATGCACAGAAAAACAGTATCATTCTGTGTTGCCCATCTAACCTCTCTAAATAAGACACTTCCACGTACTCCTGCTTGATAGTTCTTTTATGATCCTATGAAGAAGTGGCATTCCATGCTGTCAGTCAGACTCTCAAGACTCTCTGCTTGTTGCTGTCAAGTTCAATGTTACGTTGTTTACTTCTTTATATTCAGCCTACCCAAGATTAAACCTGAAGAACATCTACAAAATATAATGTATTGCCTTTCACTATCAACAGAGCTAAAGTTCAAGCTGAGGTTTTTATATCACATTACAGGAATGCAATGCAGTCTTTCTCAGTTAGCATTCCCCAGAAAGCCTCTGAAAAGATTATAATCCTATGGTGCCTTCTGCCATGCTTTCTTTTTCTGCAAGATTCACTTTGTCTGACATACCACTTGAAACTACTTGTTCCAGTGCTTAATAACTGTCTTGACTTATGTCTCTTTCTGAATGACTATCCAAAAGCCAACACATAATACCAGCTTCATAGTTTATTTCTTGTATTTTCTATTGCTTGCTTGTATTTTCTAAGAAGTCACTGTTTTTTCTCCCATGTTCCCATGCAAGTAAGCATTGGAGCCCAGTCCAAAAGATAAGGAAGTATTATTCTCTAGAAATGCCCAAATTAAGATAGATTTATGAAAAATCTAACTAGGTACATGGAAGTGGATCACACATTTTTTCAATTTCATAGTGTCACCACACCAAAGTAATAAACTTAACTGAACAGACCATGATGGGCAAATGAGATGACCTTGATGATTTATCTGGCCCCAAACTCTGTCTTTCTATTAAAGAACTCTCATACTTCAAAAGCACTAAACTTGATTTTGGTCAAGAATCTGTCACTCTGAGTTGTCCTAAGCAATCCCAGTGTTTGCTGCGATCTTACGTTGTTGTTGAATTGTCCTCTCGTAAATGCCCAGACATCATGACGACTGCGCTGAGCTTGAGATATTTTTTTCTCCTGCACTCCTGTAGTATTCGTGTCACTTGGGGAACCCTGCCAAAGAATGGGATCAGGTACAAGTGTAACCGGACAGGCCACTCGGGGCAGGACAGCTGTCCTAAGCATTCAAAGTTCTGCATTCTGTGCAGCTCTTATGTGACCTAGGCATCAAGATATTTATTAAGCTGGAAGAAAGCCTTTTTTGGTCCTGAAGCTCACTGAATCTATCTACTTCTTACTTAGGATAGAATCCACAGTGGTATCTAATGTTGCTTATTACAATAGAATCATATTGTAGTAGAATACAAAGTATCAGTCTCTATATTACCTGCGAAGGAAGGATTTCACTGCCACTGTGCAATACCCGACTCCACTCTGTGCAATAATATCAAGCTATCTGGGTATAAAGAGCTTATAACTTCCTCAGGGTAAAGTTAAGAATCATGAAAAAAAATTGCTGGATTCAGATATCAAAGTTTATCAATAATATCAAAAATATATATTAAAAATGATATCAAAATGTATAAATTTTAACTATGAAGATTTTCCAGTCAGCTGGAATGCCTGGGATGCATCTGGAAGGGTGATTGCTTGTTTACAGTGAAATCCTGATCAAGCCTCCTGTATTACTGCTTCAGGTAGTTGTGGATGTGAGTTGTTTAGCCCTGGAACCAAAGAATATTTTTCTTCCCAGGAGAAGTTAGGAATAAGTACACTAACAGCTCTTTATTTGACAGTACATTTAACGTCGTATGCAAGGCTTCTATAGGCATGATAATGTATCATTCATGGCACGGGCCATACACAGCACAGTTGTGTGAATAGCTCTGAATAGTGGGATAAGCCTGAATTTCATATGGCTTAAAGTTTTCAAGTCAGTTCTCACCTTGTTCAGGCAGGTGACTTGCATTCATCTCCCCAGGCCCCTCCTCCAGGTCCCTCTACAAACACAATTGTCTCTTCCATTTCCAGCTTGCGGCAACAGTCAAACCTTTTCAGATCTTATGTGCACCCTCCACACTGGACTCATTGTGTGTTTGATTGGCTGTGGGATCCGTCATGTATTCATTTCCTTCTCCTTCTTCAATGTGAAACCTGAGTAGACAAGTTGCATGTTGTCTGAATAAGCCAACTCAACTGCCCTATGCTGAAATTCTGACCCGTTATATTCCCATGCATCCAAGGAGAAATACAAATTCAGAGAACATGGCAAGTACTTGGTTTTGGAGAATCCACCAATCAAATTCTGTAACTCCTCACTTACTGCAGAGGAAAGCTGAGTTTCCACACTCTCTGCTAGAGCGCTGAGAGGGCTCTAATTATCTGATACAGGGAAACTGTGGGGAATAGGACTACAATGTTCTCTGAGGAAGCTGTCTCCAGCTGGCAGCTATTGAAGCCTGAAGACGTTAGAACAGAGTTTTCATGGTGCTGTCTACTGGTAGATTTGAGGCTATAGCTGTTTGTTTTGCATTTCCCACCATCGTGAAGTCCCTGGCAACCTGACTGTGATGCAAAGAGTTCCTATCTTTACCCTCTCACAACCTTTGACTTCATCTAGATTTAACATGTTGTTGCTGAGATTGCAATTAGTAGTTAGAGGTAAGTGTTGCTACAACAGATCTCTGCAGAACATTTCACTAGGTATCGTATGACACTTGAATAAAGATGACAGGGTAAGACAAAACTGCTATGGTCCACATCTTTATATCCTGATTTAAAAGAATTGTTATCAGATTGCATTGGTAAATGAAGAACTGCCACTGAGCTGATATACAGCTAGTGGGGTCTCCCACGATATGGTCTGTCATATTAACTGTAGTAAATGTGGCTGTTTACAATAAACTTCATCAGAAAAAAAAACCTGATTATATTAAAAAAGCAGACAAAATATTTCAAAAGCTGAACTTCATGTGACTTGCCATAGACTGTAATTTGCTTGTTTTACCCTAACATTTAGCAAAACATATTTAGGTAAACAATCCTACTAGGTCAACTCCCAATTTTAATTACAGGATGACCCATGACCAGCTCTACAGTATTCTATGCTGTCCTAAGCAAAGTGGAAAGTATACCCTTATTACCACCTGCAAGAACTCACAAAATAAACAGTTGGAACATTTTGTAGCACCAGGCAACCCTGCTTTTTTCTGTCTGTGGTTGAGCTAAACCCTGGTCAACTCCTTAAGGAGGCACTAAATTAAGTAGGGCACAACTCAGAGCTTGTCTGAGTCAGGAAAATCTTACCACTGACTAATGTGCCCTGGAGTGGGTCCTTGGACAGCGGAGTGACACATTGCAATTTAAATATCTTAAGAATGATTGATCTGGTGTTCACTGGCGTGTTTGTCTTCTTGGATATAAATAAGGATGCTTACTGAAAGATTCACTTTATCTTATGTTGCAGGGAAAATAATCTCAACATTCTGTATATTCAAGAGGTGTGCCCTCCCTTGGGGATTAGTGCTCAGGGGTTGCAGCTGGGTGAGCACCCTCAGGGTGCTGCCTGCTGAGCCACGTGGGGCTGTGACTGTTCCTCCGTCATGTAATCTGTGTGAGCAGGAGCACTTCCCCACAAAGCTTTGGGAACTGGATCTCTCAGATGGGTAGGGAAGGCCTGGGGAATCTTAGGATAGTTTATACATTTTCCTCTTTTGAATGAGACTCTTGACCCCACACTTAATACTCCTAAATTTCTGACAAAATCAGTAGCTAATGAAAGAGTGTGGTTTAAAAATTTATAGTTGAATCTACATCCATGTATTTTGTCTTTCATTTGTAATGCCAAAGGAGATTCAAGATCATGGATATCTGTGAAGGAAATCCATATTCTTTGACTGGCAATATCAATTGTTATATCATGGCTTTTTTATAAAACTTACCATTGGGCTTTGTAAACAGTTTGGATAGAGATGGGAAATTTCACTTCTAGCTACCCATTTTCTAATGCATATGAAGCTATGTTAAGAGCATTTAAAAAAATAGAAGGCTAAAATTTTAACAAAGCTGGACTTCAGAAGCCATCAGACAAAGATGCATTAGATTTTTTTGGAACTGCAGAAAAGTAAAAGAATAGAGTAACATATTCTAATAACAGTTTTGGGAAACAAACCATGGCATTTATATGCAAAAAGCCACCATCAAGGCACTGCAGATTAAGAAACATGCCTCTTCTAACACCATTACACATTGTTATTGTTTTGCTCCCTCCAGAAGCCAAAAAGCTGGAGAAACCCTTTCCAGGCTCCATTTCATCTCTAGATCTTCCTCTTACGGGGAAATGGCTGAGCCATTATTTAATGTGTCTAAATATCCCAAATCAAGAGCTTTATGTAAGATGGGGAAATAATTCTAAAGGGCCATATTCAGTGAAGGATTTTAGCACATGCTTAGTTTTAAGTGCTTGAATTAGCCTGATACCCTACTAAATCTATGCTTTAAAAAAGTACTTTAGGGAAGAACTTTTATGTGGAAAGTAGAGTGATCAGCAGGAAATATATTTGAGGCTGTAATATAAATTATTTTATGATTAAAAGGGTGGGTGAATTAGGGATAGTATGTGCTCTGGCGCCTATATTTCCACGTTGTTGTTTTACACAATATAACAGTTTCCTCCCCTAGCCTTTTTCTGAATATCTTTGAAGAAAGAAATCTATCTACTGACTTTCCTGAGACAACCTGGGGCCTGCCCATGACTTCTTCCTGCCTCTGGCGTGTCCCCCATAGCCCTCCAGATGAGCTTCCACATTTTTGACATCAAACCACATCCTCAGAAAACAGGTTAAATTAGAAGAGAGTTCAAATGTAAAGGCAGTCAGAGCAGGCTGCGCATTTCTCCATTTTTTTAAAAGATTTTTTAAAAGCAGAGTGTGTAACGAGAACATTAAAGTTTTCCTGAAAACCAACCTCTTACCTCCCACAGGAATATACAGTGAGAAAGAAGAGAAGGAGCTGTGTAAGTAAAGTGGATTTACTCTGGTTTATTACATGCTAATTACTGTGACAGATGCTCTGAAGTAACATCTAAGCTCGGTGCACGTGCACTTATTCCCCTGTATCCGTCTCTGTAGATCTAATTCTGTCAGCCTGAGTTATAAGTTAAGATCAATGAGAAACAGGGGAAATTTTATGTCAAGCACATGGTTGTCATCGATGATGAGAAAAGAATGGGAAAGATCCTTAGAGATATTTAGGAAGCTTGGATGAATACTGCGAATGCAATGAGAATATGCTGGTTAAAGACTTTCGCACATCTTACTCTGCTTCCCTTGTGTATACACATAAAAGAAAAACATGACTTAAAAAAAAGTTGTTCATACATCAAAGTTTCTTATAGCAAGCATGAAAGATCTTAATTGTCACTTATTGACTTTGGTCTTGACTCCATTCCTGTATAAGCATGAAAATGAAAAGACATTTTATTACTTTCAAATACTTTAAAATACAATAACCTCCCTATTTATTATATATTGCTGACCCAGTGATTAGCTGTCTCATTATGGACCCAGTCATGAGGTTTACTTAGGTCTGCCACCAAGGTTTTCCCAGGATTGATATTTTTCTTTCCAGACTGAATAAATGTGATTATTCTTCATGCATGTCACAAAGCCTCACCAGGGTTCCTTCTCCTCCCTTGACTCCTGGGTGCTCGTGTCGCAGGACAAACACCTTCAGGATCAGACACATCCTGGATGTGGCAGGATTCCTGAGCAGACACTAATGCCTGGTCACATCCGAGCACGTCAAATCCACCACAGTGATCCTGCATGGTACAACCCACTGTGCTGTCCTCCAGTTCCCAGGTGGAAATTTAGAAGCCCTAGAGGCACTACCCTTCCATTTTATCCAGAAGTAATCAGGCACTGCCAGAGCTGCACAGAACCACATGCTTTGGTTGTGTTTATTTTCCCCTCGTATATGCCTCGATGCATATTACTCCCACTGTACAAGCTACATACAAGAAGCAGAGATATCGCTCTCAGGCTATATGTGGATAGATAGGATATAGATGGACATAGAAATAGTGAATAGGGGCTGCATGCTCTTTAAATCCATGTTAAAGAGACTCTTTATATAGTTGTCATGTCCTAGCATACTGCAGCCATGTTCAGTAAAATCCAGGCAGCCCTTAAGCAGGCAAAGGAGAGGCTCATTTTACAGCCTGAGGCACCAAAGGGATCTCATGTCTCTACTAATAAAACTGTGGAGTTTAAGCGTCTTTACTGGTCTTACAAGTCACTGATGATTTTAAAACTTCCACCATTTACAAATGAAATGTTCAAACTCTTTTCTCACATTAAACTGTTTCCCACAGATCATTATCTTTGTGCTAGGAAGAAACTCCTTCCTTTAACAGCAACAACTAACTGCTGTTTTAGTAGTGAGATTTATTAAAGTACAACTTAGAACTTCATGCTGGGGAGAGATTTTCTACCCCTTTATATTATACCCGTATTGCTTATTTGGCTGAAGTGTTTTGGGAGAATCACTTGGTTAATTCTAAATATAGAATTGCATCTGCCCTTAAATGGGAGTGAAGGGGCAGTAGCCTTTAGAGAGGGGAATTATCTTTGTTTTCCTCAGCCATAGCTTAGCAAGCTAGGAAAGGCTGATCTTTCTCTCTGCTTTGCAATTTTTCTTTCTTTATAGGTAAGTCTGTTTTTCCTCTACTTTTCTTGTTCAGACCAAATTAGAGTGATTATGGGACAGATATTGGGCACTTCACAAAATACCTTATCTTTTTTTGAGGAAAGAAAGCAGTAACGGTGACACTGACTAATTTATAAAAAGACCAAAAATAAAAATAGAATTTTTTCATTCTGTTCATGTTCAGTTTGATTTTGCATTTCCAGTTTCTTTCTGCATATACAGAACTACAATATACCAATCTGTAGTTCCACTGGCAAATGTACTTTCCAGTTGCACATATACTGAATGCTACTTTCTTGTTTGTTTATGTTGTACAAAATGTAATTTTTCTGGAATATATGCATAAATAATTAAGGATAAATAATCTTATACTAATTGTCAAAATTATTTGTTGTGGTGAGAAATAGGATGTTGCTAAGACAGGAAGACCTACCTTTTTTTGCATTTCTGGTTATTGCTATCACTTTATGCCATAATGACGTGCTCTGTTCCACATGAAAATTCCAGCTAAATGCCCATTGATAGAGCCTTGGGAAATCATGTTCACATTCTTGAAACCATGCCTGTGGTTTGAGATAAAACCTATGAGTTAGTATGAAAGTATCGTAAGGAAGGATAATAAATGTTGGGATGATGGAAAGTGACTGACTTTCATAATCTCACTGTCACACAGTCCTTGCTGTCCAGCTGAAGGGACATAGTACACTTGCCAAGTGAAGGGAAACCTTAAGTCTTTATTGGAATGTGTTGTAAATCTGTATGCATTTGGAGTCTTAGGATGGCAAAGTCTCAAGTCAATGCAGCCAAATTCAGTCTTTTTAAGTCCCAGTGAAGTAAGAGCATGAATTTTTAAGAACAGAACTGCATAAATACTCTCTGTGGGCTGCGTACGGTTTGGCTCATGAGAGCTGTGTAAAGGCCAGCCAAAATTCCGGTTTTTACACTCACAGAAACACGGAAACCAGTGCTCGCCTCCACAGCAATGACTTCTCTTGAGACAAGAGAACACAAAGTTCTGTCTCCTGAATATGGTGCTGGTTAAAACCATCAGGGGTTGTAGCTGTGACCATGACCAGCCGTGGTACGTGCCAAACTGCCTCCCCACTGACCGTTACGGTTAGTGGCTGAAACAAAATCTTTGGGGTCTGTTGTAGAGTCAAGGTGTGTATTTACCTGGTCATACAGTATTTAACATACAGATATTCTAAAATTTTTAAAATTGTGCACACTTGAATGTTAGTTTACATATGCTACTGCTAATATTTTTGGAAAGCATACTTTATTAAATGCACTATAGCCACATGATAGTGATAAACCTCTTAATCTAACCATATGTCTTTGCACACAGAATCACTTCACGTAATGAAGTGTTAAACAGTAATGGTTGGTATCACCATCTACTTGGAAATGTCACATTGCTGGACATTGAGAAGTCTAGAAATTGATTAGAGAAGCTATTTTTAGACTTAATAAGGGAAGCAATACATTTACTGCTCTGAGAATGATTTGAACAAGATCAAACCTGTTTCCCACAAGAATTCCAAGGATCTATTTAGAACCAAATTGAGACTCATGCTTATATTATTTTCATGCAGAAGAACAGTGATCAGTAAAAAATAAGTCCATCTATGATGTATCTAAAAACGTCTGAAAAAAAATGGAAAAGACAAGGGACCTTTCAGCTTTATGAGTAATGTCTGGAATTCCATATGGGTTAGGCATATGGGAATTTCATATGCTTCTCTAATTTCCGTAGCATTTGTGTTCTGTTGACAACGAGTTAAAATTGAATCCGTGTAATAAACAAAGACAAAAAATCTTCAATGAGAGAGATAGAAGCATCTTATAACAGTAGCTGATTATGTGCAATTTTTTTTCTATTCATCTCTTGATCCTTTTTAAGTTCATGGAACATAACTTTCTGTAAAAGATATAAATACACACATGCACACAGAGATAAAAGACTGAAGGAAACACACCATTTGAGAAGTTTTTATCATTTAAATTTATTATCAAAATAAAGATATTAGTAGCCATTCTACCATTTGTCCATTATGTTCTAGACTGCAGTGCCTATGAGCCACATAATTATCCATGCTTGTTTTATACGATTTCCACCAAAGTGAGTTTCCAAAAGGGACATATTTTCATATTATTACTTAATGTAATTTTTGCAGCACTGATACAACCATCTGGAAAGGATCACTTTTTTTTTTTTTTTTTCATGCAATATGGGAACTCTTCAAAATAGTCATTAGAATTAGCTAATGACTGGAAGTCTTTTCTCCTGTCATCTTTCATCTACAGGCAGTATGGAAGGAAATATATTTTGGGCTTTTGATGGACTTTAATGTACCAGGGAGGTATAATGTGACAAGAATAGCACTTACCAATTTGAGCACACTTACTAGGAGTAATATAGAAAACAACAAGCAGAACTAAAGACATGGAGAAGGCAACGACACGTCATAGTAAAAACAGAAAACCCTTGAGTCAATGGAAATGGTGAGGGATATTTTAGGGAGATGGTGTACGGAGGAGCAAAACCTACTAAGAATAAGGATATGTACCTAGGAGCAGGATGTACTGATCTTTCAGCCAGCGGGAGAGTAGGCTACGTGAGAGCAAGCAAGAACCTTCCAGTTGCTTTTGGCACTTCTGCAGACGGGCAAGGACAGAGATGAGCAAAGAAGGTGCATATTGCATGGATAGGGCAGGCAGAGAAAGTACATGCTGTATAGTGCATCACTCGTGACAGGACCTCCTGCATTGAGGAATGCAGGTTCTCCATGGAGAGCACCACCATTCTCTCTTTCCAGTGGCATTTGTCAATCCCATGCATCAATTTATTTGATTGCCTGCCTCCTCTCTGAGGCTATGTGAATGATCATGCTAGAATTCACTGCCTGTCCTCTAAATCTTAAATTAACTCACTTATCAAACTAACAACATTTATATCAGACCTTGGCTCCTCTGCTCAAGAATGTACCCCCCCTGTCACGTAGTCGTAGATTATTGCTTTCTATTCAGATCACTATTACTATGGCATGAAACTATGCATCTCCTGGCTTGGGAACCCTGTCTTTTATTCATGAAATGTATCAACTGTTACATACATGCTAATAAACATGTGGAAATATATCTTCATACAAACTGACTTGATTAGTCTAATTCATTGATGCTTTACATCATTAATCCTTAAAGTGTGGGGATTTTTGTCTGACAGGTTTTTTGGGGGTTTAAGAGGCTTTAGAGTTTTTTTGTGCAGCACATAGATTAGCATAGTGATGTCCACAGCATTTACACAAATAGAAAAAGATAAGGAAAAAATGTCAGAGCAGAAGGTTTTTGTGTTCTACCAAAAGACAGAGGACAAGGTGTGAGAATAGTTATTTTAAGAACATCATGTTCTGTAACTCTAGATCTTTACCCTAAAGTCCAGGGAAGCTAAAGGGACTTCAATATATGATGTTCAAAAGTTGCTAGTGACACACCAGCCTTATTTTTCAGAATGTTCTCTGTAACTCTTGGATTCGTATAACAGTAGAATTTGGTGTATAAAGCTTTTGCTTTGTTATGATTATTATCACAGTTAATTAATCTTTCTCCTAGGATGTTTGTGTGATTTTTTTGTTGACTTTTCCATTTCCTGCTGTGAAACAGATTTTTTTTTTTTTTGATGTACATTTCTAAGCATTGCCTGGATCTTGCTGTTGAGTTAGTTCCACCAATAGACTTTCCAGTATAATTAGTTCTCTAGCCAGCTGCTAGCAATAAAATATCAATTCACCTAAGTCAGGAACTTCAGTGGGGTTAAGCTGTCAACTGCTTATCATGTTATCTAACTCTGCTAACAGTATGTTGACTAAATATTCTTGTATATTTAGAATATCTCATGTAAGTGTACTTCAATAGAAAGCTGGGAAATCACTCAACATGTTTCCTACAAAGACCACAGAAGCTTCTTTCATCCTAAACTCAGATTTCCTAAGTTCTGTGTAGAATTTGCTGAAGCAGTTTTTACAGTGGGACTGTGATTTTGCTCTTCAGCTGCTCCTCTTTGCATCACTATTAAGTATTAAATACAGTACTCTGCAAGCATCGTTGTAATTAACTGATGATGATTATTACATTTGGAACGGTTGCCAGGCAGCTCCCCTCTGTGTTAGCAGGAGGCTAAATGAGCCTGGCTGCTAACAAGTTCTGTTAATTGCTTGTGCGGAGGGAGGATAGGAGTAATGGCTGTGCCTTTCTCTTCTCTAGGAGCTTGGGCAAGCATGCAAAATAGCTGAGCCCAAGTTTTGAGAAATCCTGGTTACTGATTAATTGAGAAAGATGCACTAATTAAAAAGTAAAGTTTATATTTAGGGGAGAATGCTAAATTGGAAATAGCAAAAATGTTTTTTCCCATCTCAAAAATGAAAACAAAAAACAAAAAACAGGCTTTGATCCCTCCAAACACATGGGCATTTTTCTACAGCCCTTATACATCTGATCTGAGTTAGAGTTATACATAGCAACATATAAATTGCATGTGGATGAATTCACAGAATTATTTAATAGGGTCACTCATAAACATGAGTAGCTCTCAACAGCTGAGTCAGTTGTATAAGGAACCTATGGGTTTGCCCTTTGCATCTCCATTTATGTGAAAAGGCTAATTATAAATAGAAAAGAAGGAATATTACACCATTAACTGTTTGGTTAAGTTATGAACTAAGGGAGAAGTGAAATGTCATATACACAATAGTCACAGAAGTAGACAACAGGAAGAAAACCTGCCTTTGATGTTTGCGTTCATAGTGTAACGTCATGCAGGGGTACAAAAACTAGGAGACGCTGATGTTGCTCATGGGTCTATGCATGGGCTGTGTTCATGTAGGTGTGACAGTGCTGCAGCCCATATGATGAGTTAATAGGTCTGCGACAGCTCAGTGCTACGTGAGGGCATCTAGCGAAGCTTGCAGCTCTGCAAGGTGCTGCACTGTGCCAGGCTAGTGTGAGGCAGGTTAGCTTTCTTATTTCACTAGACCTGTTGGGTTTTGTTTCTTTGATATATTAGTGACTACTAGTGTTGTCAGCCTGTTCTATTTGTCTTCTGGTACCTGGCGTTTTGCATAAAGCTCTCATTCCTGAGCTCATGGCTTACAGCTCTTGTGCTTTACCCAAGAGAATGGAAAAAGTAGCAACAGGATATGCAGAAGATGTAGTTATCAGGTGATCAATTATATATTATAAATTATATATATTATATTATAAAGTCATCATTTCGAGTGTCATGACTTTTTTTTTCTTACTAAGTAGAGTATCATCTGCTCTATTTAATTTAGAATCTCTTTTCTTGGAGACGTAAAGGTAGTTGACATGAGAATGGCATGATTTGGGAGGCATCTGAGTCAATATTTGAATGCTTGAAAATAGCCAACACACAGCTAGAATTTATTACAGTACTTAATTGGTAATGTTTATTTCCTCTTGTCATTAATGTTTTATGCTGAAAATACTGTTATTTGCAGTGACTTTTTCATGCATTAAGATTGAATTTTATAGTCTATAATACATATATATTTTTAAAAATTAATTTGGTCTAATCTGGTAGTGCTTAGGCAAAATTCCCAAATAAACACATAAAATTGAGTAACTTGCCAGACTAAGAGCTGCGGTGTTTCACTGGATAGATTTCTTATAGAGTATATCATATTTCTAGGAAGAAAAACATAAAATAAGAAATCTAGTTCTGTTTTTTGTACTATAAATTGCCACAATGAAACACATGAAATGATTTCTTTTGCAGATACAGTATATCTGGTAGTACATTAAAAAGCCATAATTGAAAAATTCATGAAAAAATCATGAAAATGTCTGTAATTCTTCAGCATTTTTTATTGCTGATTATTTCCCAATCTCAAAGTGGTATTTTCAAATCATGAGACAGTAATTATAAGTCCATACCTTTACATTGCTTTCATTGCATTGCTTTCAAAATAATCAATAAACACTTAAAGACCTAATTTCAATGATCTTTTATTGAACTAAATTTATTGCATGTGCTTTTATTACAAGAGTGATTAATCAAACCAAAAAGATCTTTGCAATTTGAAAGCTGACAGTTAAAACTTCACAAAGTAGTGACTGGTTTTACAAATTTTTAACCAAATCTCATTTTATTAAAATTGACTGTGATTTAACAACTCATCTTTTTTTTTTTTCTTTTTTTATTTCCCAAAGTGAAAGTCTCTACCTATATGATACTAAACAGAACATTGATTAAAATCTATCAGTAACACGGTCTTTGACATTAGGTAGGAGGAGCTTATATTGTACCTACATCAGTTTATAATATTTCTGTTCAAATCCCTTTGAGTTTGGCATTTTATGTGTCATGAGGCTGCCCACTTATTGGACTTTGAAATGCAAGTGGTCGGTGTCATTCTAATGCTTTTACTCATAGGCAAGTTCTGCAGTGGGTGTGGTGACCAATGAGGATGGCCATCCTCTCCTTTCCCCCCCTTCAGGTGATCTTGCTTGGTGCCCAACACCAAACCTCTGCTGGAGTGGAGCTGCCAGACTGCCTCCCACTTGGGAATGCACTATCTGGAGCACTTCCCTTACAATTAAGGAGGAAACTAGGTTTTATTGGGGGGATTTTATTTGCTGGATTAGGCACAAGCTCTTTTTATAAGCTTTGTATGGGGGAACTGCTTCCTTCTGTCTCTAGGGGTGCGTTTGCTGGTTGCCCACTGCAGTTCTTCCCAACCACGTGGTTGCAAGTGGCCCAGAAGTGAAGAATCCCATATTTGCTAGTCATTGCACATTGGAAAAGAAGACTATACCTACACAAGCAGGCACCAAGCCAGGATGTGGTTGGTCACATCTCTGCTTGGGCAAGAGGTTGTCAGTGTATTTCAAATGAGCAGATGTGGGTAGTGCCTCTGGCTTATTTTAACTCCATGGTTGGGAATTTGCTTGACTGTGGCTCCCTGGGAAACACACCATGTATGGAATCACTCATGTACCTCAGGGAGCCCCCTGAAAGTTTCTGAGCATCTTCTAGTCAAATGCCACGCTTTGAAGAAAGTCCACAGGAGGAGAAACAGAATTATTGGAGTTCTAGAAAAAATAACTCATGAGGAAAGCTTGAAAGTGCCAGATAAGTTTAGTCTAATCAAGAGCTCTGACAGGAGTTTTGAACAAAGTCTTCAGATCTTCAGCTAGCTGCTGCAAAGGCTGGTGAATGTCATCTCTTTCATCTTTTTTTTCTTCTTTTTCTTTTTTTTCCTTATGATGAACTAGTCCAAAAACAGTAACCTTAAGTTACAGGGTACCTAATAAAAAGTTGGAAGAACAAAGCACTGAATTGTGCTTTGTTCCCTAAATACCCCAAAAGCTGTGGGATTTCCATCCATGGAAATTTCTAAGGAGGTGTTAACAGCATATTTATATTGGTAAATGCAATTTTATTCCTTATAGGAATTGCTGTTTGAAACAAACTAAGCCATGTCGTCACTAGCAGTGCCTTTTTACCAGAGGAGGCACAAGCACTTCGATCAGTCGTACCGCAACATTCAGACAAGATACGTACTTGAAGAATATGCAGCAAGAAAGTAAGTGCCACTTATCTCACAAAGGTACCGCAGAGAGGTTTCTATATGGGCTAATCAACTTTCAGAAGTATTCGATATTTATAGGTTCCCGGCTGCCCTCTCTCTTGGTTATTTAAGAGAATAATTGCCTGATTGCACCTTACTGGTGTAAACTGGAATTAACTGGTGCTTTGGTCCCAGACCTTCACTTTATTGATCTTCAGAGGCTCATGTGCTTTTCTATATGAAAAAGGAGAATTTATGAGGAAGGTTATGTGAAGCTTAGTAACGTAGGCATATTTAGATGTTGTTATGAGGATTCTGTGTCTTTTGCACTATAGATGGACTGGTACCTTCATGCTTCACTGTGATGGTACCATAGCACTAAAGGACTGGATACGGGATGAATAATACTTTAATAATAGAACAGAATGACATAAAATGACTAATGACCGCTAATTACTGATAAAGGGCATTTAGCCTCTGAGGGAGAAGTGAGAAGCGGAATATTCCAGTAGCAGTGCACTTAGTGAGGAATAGAGTAGGTTTCTCAATGAACAGTGCTCAATCCTGCAGCTCACTTAAAGTAACAGCTTTGGCTTTTGTGAGTTCATTCTTTTTACCACAATTGCTAGGATATAACAATACTTTTTTTTTTCTATGTATTTGAAGGGCTGCTTCCAGACAGGCTGCCTATTATGAATCATCTGGCAGCCTGGGAAAAACAACATGTAGACTGTGTGCCAGGAGGGCACGTACCTTGGCTCATGAAGCAATGCAAGAATCCAGGAAAAGGTAAAGCTCTGTTGGTCTCCTCTGATCCATGTGGTGGCTCTGATCCCATTTAGTATCAGTGTTTTGCCAGGGCTCTTTCCAGAGTCAACAAGACTGGAGGCTTCCCTGGCACAGTTGTTCAATAATCTGTTTTGGCTGAAATACTGAATGATTGAGTGTCACTTTCAATCTTGTGTTTCATCCCAGAGTTGTTCCCCCACTGCCCAGTTTCACCCTTGAAAATAGCTTTAAATCCAAAAGAAATTGGAAATTACATAGAATCCAAAATTAATTTTTCAGGCAAATTTGCCGCACTATTCCTGCATTTCTGCTGAGATCAGTTTAAACATTTTGACTTGTTTCCTTTATATCAAGAAGGTTACTGTCACATCTCAATTACAGCCCTGATATGAAGCCCCATATTAAATGTGCTGACAACATGTTCCTGTTAGTGAATCTGCATGTTTCTTCTCTACTGTGCTCTTTAGTGACTGCACCGAAGACACAGACAAGATATACTGCAACAAAGAATTTTGTTTTCTCCTTTCTAGAAAACATATAGATAGCATCATACACATTCATATGTTTCTGCTGCTTCGTTTTGAAAGATATATCCTATAAATTGGATATTCCAGGAGAATCAAACTCATTTGCCCAATCTTTTGTTTTTGAAACTATTTAAACCTCCATCATTGCAAAAAAAAATCCTACCCCCCAACAAATAATAGCCTGAACTACAGCTGAGTAAAGGTTATGTAAGTCTTCATGCTTTCCTCAGTACATGTTGGGTTACACCTTACGAGTCTTGTCATATTCTGTAATAACAATTGTGAGAAATTTCAGACATTCAGCTCCTTTCTTCACCCTGTTGCCAAAACAATAGGCTGCTTCCTGAATCAACACAAATGAAAGACCCCTGGCCAGCTTCTCCTGGATGAGATTTTCTTAGGAATTCTGAAAAATCTGTGCAATCAGTGTTTCCTCAGAATTCTCCAGAGTTGCTCACGAACTCTTTTAAAAGACATAGGTTCTCAAAAACTTTTTTTTTTTTTTTTTTTTCCTGGTAGTTTTGGCAATACTTTTCACCCACTCTTATGCAGGAACAGCTTTTCTGCATGCAGCAATTCCCCAAGAGTAGGTGAGCTCCATGGTCAGTATCTTTCAGGTGAGGACAGTTGATAGAGCCCACTGAGCTAAATACAGTGCTTGCCAGGTGCTAGATCCAAGAGTGTGATGTGAGCAAAGGGGAGAGAGGTACAGAATATTTCAGGGTGTGAAATATGTGCAGAACATGCCTTCACTCTCCTGCCCCGTGCTTTCCCTGGGAAGGAAAATCAGGGCCCAGAGGGATGCTAGCCAGGTTCTTGATCCTGACGACTAGGACTAGGACTGCAGGGTACCATGTCATAGGAACCATACCAGTTTCCAAGCCTGAAAATAAGGACCGACACATATCAGGGAAAAAGCCAAAGGAAAGTAAAATTTATATTAATTTCACGTGCTCATTAGGATAGGCAGAGACACTAAAAATAATTTCTAAACTAAATTTTACATGTTGCTGATAGCATTTCAGAGCCCTTGTTTGCCTACTGCATATGAGTGACGAGATTCATTTTAGGTTACTCCTGCCTCATTTCTTTCTTGTCCTGCAGAACTCATGAGCAAAAGGCACACGTAAGTGAAGAGAAAAGGATCCGGTTTGCCAGTGAGTTGTCTGCTTTAGAGAAAGAGATTCACACAGCTAGGCACCGTGCTAGAGAACAGCTGGACAAACTTGCTATACAAAGGATGGTATGGTCCTGACCAACTTGTTTTTTCTTATGCAAGCAGAATTATTAGATAAACTGTAATTTAAGTCTATGTTTCAAACACAACTAGTAACTTCACATCTTTTAATCCTGTGGATTTAAGGCTAAATCTTAGAGTCTGGTACTAGACTTCTCTTTGCCTTTCTTCATTTCTGTTCTATTTTCAATAGGTAGAAGAAAATATGGCCCTGGAAAGACATGCTATCGAGGAAAGCATAAGCCGAGCTCCTGAAATTCTGGTGCGCCTGAGGTCTCACACTGTCTGGGAAAAGATGTCTGTGAGTCTTTGCTTCACTGTACAAGGATTTCCCACCCCTGTTGTACAATGGTAAGGGACTGGCCTTTCCCAGGCCTTGAAAAATGTTGCTAAGCTTTTTTCATTTGAAAGTCATGTGTAACTGATAAGTGTCACATATACAATGGCTATACTAAAACCCATTTATAAGGTGGGAGGACACATTGTTGAATGGCCCTGTGTAGTGCGAGAGGCAAACTGGAATATTTCAGGAAGCACGCTGGGAACTGCAACTCCAGTGGTTTTTCTCCATCAGTTTCTTCAGTTTCCATGATGAAATAGCAAACGGCAAATTGTGCCGTGCTTACAGGCTTGTTGCTCAGCCTGGGCAAACTTGCACAGCCCCGTTGCTGCCATGGGCAGTACCCACGTTCATGTTGTGTTGGCTCCTGTTGAGGTCTCCACTCTTTGACTGTAAAGTCCCTGAGGCTGCCCTCCTTTCCTCCAGAGAACTGGGATATATGAATATCTAACCTGAGACACAATTTTGTTGCTGCTTTCCTTTTTTGAGCAGAAGTACATTATTGTAATCTAAGATACAGTTTGCTTCCCAGCTTGTTTCAGGACTGGAAACAGGGTGGACTGTAAAGTTCAGGTCACTCTCCCAGCTTCACTGCCTGCTCCCTGGTTTGGGAGCAGGTCTCTGGTTTGCTCCTTTGCCTTGATGGTTCCATGCGTACTGGAAAATGCTCTGTTCCAGTAGAGAGTATTTTCAGAGGGAGTGTCATTTTCAGATGACAATAAGTGATATCTGGGTGTAAAAAAAAGACTTAATTATTACAGTGAATAGTAGCCACTGTTAAAGAGTTCTTTTTTTCTTTTTTGATTGTCAGGTATAAAAATGAGGAACTGATTTCCCCTGCAAGTGATCCAGGAAAGTACAGAATTGAGAGCAAATTTGGAGTACACGTATTACATATACACAGGTAGATCATTCTGTTGGATATAACATGTTCTTATACTCAATACAAAATATTTGGTATCATATAATTGAACAGTCATACAACGGCTGCAAGAGAGTTATTAAATTCAGTCCATTTAACTTCTGCTCTGTTGGTACTCATATTTGGGACAGAGAAAGTTCACTGAATATTTGATATTAGATCTCCAAAATATAAAAAAAATACATATTTCTACTCTTTAGTTTTAGCCATCTGTAAGTAGATAGCAAAATAGAGGTAAGTTGCTGAAATAAGTAGTTCCTTTTTTATTAAATTTTTATCTCTTTGACAGTCAAAGTGGAAAATTATCTGTATAATTTATGTTCTTCCCTAGGTTAAATTATTTAAAGCAAGAAATTCTTTAGCTGATCATGGCAAGAATATGAAATCCTCATTTTTTTTTGTTATATGGTAGGTCTGTTGTGTTTAGTTTCTGATCTCCATTTTTTATTTTCCAAAACCAAAAATGATTACTTTGAAAAGTTCTAATTTAATTATTTGTGTTTTACAAAACAGTGTTATCTTGTGGCTCAGGAAATGACTGGGCACACCAGCTTTCCTAGAATTATCCTAATCTGTCCTAGACAATTGAAATATTGCATGTTAAATGTGACATGATACAAGAATTTTTAATTTAAAATTTCCTAAATAAAAATGATGAAATAACTTCATATTTAGTGTAGGGACACAGATAGAAAAATATTTAGTTTCTCCAGAACATGAGCAATGGTTGTGCTCAAACAGTGGGGATATTTGTAGCTAAGACCTGGCTAAACCAAACATGTCACCTTCTACCCACCGCTACCTGCCAACAGTGGAAAGAGCCCTGAACATTAGAGCAGTGCATCATTCCTTCTGCTTTTGGAAAAGAGTGCTTGGCTCTGACATCCTGAAAAGAAGTCCATCAACTCTCCACCTCTTCATGGTTTGCCTGGGGATGAAAGGCACATATGCCCACTCAGAAGCTTGTTGCAACAACCAGTCTGTTGCCACTTAAGTGATCCTCATCTCTTGCTCATACTAAGATTAATCATTGATAAGAGATATCTTAGCACTACCCCCAAGACCATGAGTATCTTGCTGATTGCTCACTGCATCTGTGATATGTCTTAAAATGGCTGATCCATCCCACCTACGTTATTTTTGGAAGTCAGATCAGGAAGATAAAAAACATAAGCAGGCTGTCCCCTCTGCAATCCTCTCCTTTGCAGCAGGACGAGTGAAAGCTCCCTGCTCTGTCTGGATGTGAGAGGCAGTTGGGAGATGAGATGTAGGTGATGTCCTGCCTGTGAGTGGCTGTGCTTGCACTCCTCTCCCTCGGTTCATGTTCATGCTTGGTGAGGGCACCCACTGAATCCTGCACAGACTTCTTTTGTGACATGAGTAGATAGCATTTTTCAGAAACGAGAATCAGTGTGAATGCTTCTGGATGGCTTTTTGAACATCTATGGCTACTGCTGAAGGCCTCTACTCGTTCATATCCATTTGATCTTTTGCTCTTTCCTGTGACAGCCATCATAGACATGTAGGCACTGTCCACAAGAAGTTTTATGAGTGTTCAGACCCTACAGTGCTTATGCAGACACACCACAGTATCATTTATTGCCACCCATACCCACCCATAGTCACCCACTGGCATTTACCTGAGAACCCTGTACAAGGCCCAGATCTGTACATAGCCTCACGTGCCGAGTCATGTCCAACCCAACTGCCATCGTTAGAGATGCTTGCTTTGTTCCTCTTTCCTTCTGTCTGTCATTGTCTGTCATTCCTTTTTTTTTTTTTTTTTCTTTTGTTTTTCCCAAGTAAAGACACCCAGCTGCTCTCTGACAGATTTTCTTTCTCCTCCTAAAAAAATATCAGGGAATCATAGGCCCAGAGTCATGATTTATTTACCATTGTCTTATACAGTTTATTAAATTAAAATGTCTAAGCTTTAATATATCTCTTTACTACCACTCTATTTTATTCCGAAACTTGAGCATGGACTGTACAGTGCTTCCTGAAAGACAGAAAATCAACATTCAGGAAATGGAAGAACGTTTTGACAGTGCTTTTCGTTGCTGTTATTGGATGTTCCTTGTATTTCCAAACAACAAAGGTGTACCTATTTTTTTAGTGTGTGTATATATATATATACACACACTAAATAGATATATATGTAACTATATATAAGAATATAGTATATATATTCTCAATGGTTTCTATATAAACATGTATCAGATAACTCCTCAAATATCTGTTTTCCATACATATCTCTATATATCTCTATATATCGATTTCTGTAAAGCTATTTTTTCCCTGGAAGTAAAACAGTTAGGATTTTCTGCCTATCCACTTCTGTGCTCTTCTCAGCTGTTCATACCAAAGTGCTGAGCTGAATGTCATCTGATCCACAGCCACTCAAAATGGCCTTGGAATTTCTTGGCTGGCTTCTTGGTTCTTTGGTGGTGCTCAGGGAGTGAACTTTTCCTTCTGATGCAAGTGTGATATTTATTCCTATGAGGATTCTTTGATCCCAGTGGAAAAATTCTTGAGGTACCAAAACTAGAACGTCACCTTATCATCTTAAAGTGGTAACTGGACACAATTTTGTCCCCCCATTTGCTGTCTTCCAGGGTCCATTAGCCCGCAGAGTCTTCCAGGGTCCATAAGCCAGATCATTTTCATTTCTCTGTTTCATGTTTTTATGATTTTGAGTCTTGTGTTCAATTTACCACATTGTCTGCGTTCTTTCAACACTATCATGATCAATTACTGTTACTTTTTTTCTTCTTCAAGTATTATTTTAGATTTCCTCAGATGGAAATTTGGACTCAAGGTCTCCCTTGGATAGTAAAGAAAAAGTATTTAAAGCTTTCTTTGTAATTTTTGCACCCCTCACAGTGAGAGGGGCAGACACATTTCCAGCCTGCACTGTGGCAATGTCAATCTTGCTTTTTTTCTCATTTCTGATGAATGATCCAGAGGAGACTGAAAGGAGTCCTTCAAGAAAAGCTACTGCTATTTGAAATGACTAATACATGTCTGAGAAAATTAGATTTTGTTTAACTTGTGTTTCTTTATCCCACCTAATTTAATTATAGATGGTCACCTAGTATAAGATAAGTTATCTATATTAGAGATAAAGATGCCCTAATCAAGGCATCATCAAGATGAAGATGCCCTGATGCCTTGTGACATAAGGGATATAAGCTGCATTAGTGTCTATCCTACTACTTAAAAAGCATTTAAAAGAAGCACACAGTTGGTGCTAATTGTTTAGCAACATTCTTTTTATCCATTATGCCTAAGCTCTTCTGTTTGCTGCTAGTAAAGACAAATGACTGTTTAAATGACTCACTTGTCTCAATGCAACCATAAAGGGGTATGTTGTATTTTCTGTTGCGGTGCTGGGGCACAGAAGAGATAGCTCTGTGCTCTGGGTGTCCCTTCACCCACAATGAGATGGTGGAGGCTGAAGAGGATGAAATGGTGGAATAAGCAGAGAAGTTTGATTTTCCAGACCTCTGTCCATGTGGCCACACAGTGCTAAAAATGCACAGCTTAAAGTCTGGCAGTGTTTTATCCTTTATTAGGGCTTTCCTCCTTTCCTATGTCATTGTCACAGTTAAGGAGAATCTCTAATGACAGCAGGGAAAGGTTTGTGGTTGCATCAGCAAAAATGCATGGCAAAGCCAGCAGAGTGCAGTGTAATACTTGCTGCTGGTAGGCACTGCTTACCCATCGATTGCATCCTCAGCTGCAAAGAACTGCCAGCCTTCTTCTAAGAAAAAGGCTTAAAATCTGGATGAAATATCTTTTCTAACTGTTCTCAATTAACAGATGACCTGTGCAGTCGGTACATGACTATTTTAGTTTAGGCATATTCAGTTTTTAGGCATATAAGGCTTGAAATGATTCAACCTGGAGATGCAGAGGAGTCCTGCTGCGTCTCCTGCAGCAGGAGGAGGCAGGACAGAGCGGTAGGAGATGTGGCTGAGACCAGAGGCAATTCTGGTTTAGTAGGCAGAGCATTTGGGCTGCGTGGGGCAGACGAGGTGATGACAAACTGCAGGTCCCAGGACATCTTGGGGGTGCAGGGCCTGTGTGCGTACAGATATAGCAGCTATTTCCCTTCTTCTGTCCCTGCTGCATTGAAATGAAAAGGTCTGTGACCTTCTGACCTATCAGTCACTGTCTGCTGTCTCCTGCAATTCTTGAGATCTCTGTTTGGGGGTTTGGGGTCTTGGGGCTTCCAACTCCCCTCAGGGACCTGCATCTATGATAAAAACAAATAGGCATGTAAGCAAACAAGCAAAACAATAAAAAGACAGTCAAATTTTGACCATGCTTATGAGACAGGAGTTCTAGAAAGCACTTCTGCATTTTGCTGTCATATAACTATAGCACTGAAGATAATTTTGTCATTTGAATTCAAAGGATGCAATCTCAACTCTATATAATTTACTACACTCTGCTTCTTGTTCTGGACATGGGCTGAATTGCATTCCAGTTCAGGAAAAAAAAAAAAAAAAAAAGGTTATTTCACTCCTAACTTCTGTGTTTTAATCTCCAGCAGGCATAGGGATGAATACATGCATTTTAAACAGGAGTATCTGCCTGGGGAATATTCCCCATACAAACATTAGCACTTCAGAGCCTGATGTGGATTCAGGGCAATTTAAGTTTCACAAAATGTATTAGTGTCTTGGGACAGATACAGCTCGGCACTCATACTTCACGGTATCCAAACGTACTCTATGCAAATTTTGCCTGACCTTTGTGAAGGCCGGAAAACGCATTCTCCATCACAATGCGTGAATAACCATTGGAGAAACCACACCTGGTCTCCCGGGTACATTAAAAATAGTTTTAATGGTCTTGAATCAATGCTCTTTGCAGTGCAGTTTAAGATACCTGGAGGCTTTTCTTTGCATACAGGAAAAGCAGATGGTTTCCTGGATAATCCTTAGTCCGAGTATTATCTGACACTGGAGGATGCTCAGGACCTGATGTAACTGGACATCCTTTCCAGCTTTCTTCAGCATGTGCATTAAACTAGCTGAATATGCTACCTATTCCCCACCAGTGCTACCTATTCCCCACTTCCCCGTTCAATTCCACCATGAGATTTGAATGTAGCCTGCTGAATATCAGCTATTTGATATTAATCTGAAAAGTCAAGTTAGAGATCATAGCAAGCAATAATCTACTGTAAAATGCTTTCAAAGCAGTAACCTCCAGAAAATGGGTGGAGTTGCTGCAACATCTTAAATAGCAGAAAGTGCCTAGACTGTTTATAACAACACCACGTACCTTGTTTTTCTTCTTAAAATGAAATGAGGCTGTAAGAATATGGTCAGTAGTTTGATCAGCAGTTTCGTCTTTCTTTTCTTCTTCCTGAGGAAAGTAGTTCTCGTTCCATCACTATTCCCACTATTCCAGATTTCCGTCAAATTGCTGCTTTCGGATGTGAGCTACTAAAAAAACATCCTGTTTGATCTAATGATTTTTATGATCTTATTCTTTGTTTTTCTCTGCCTTGGAAATCCTCAGAAATGGGAAAGTCTTGTGAAGAGATGTGTTTTTTGGTCGCTTATGAGAGAGCAAGGGTATGGAAAAGGCACTGAGTGCAGCCCCACTATGGATCCGTTCGAAATGTGTGCCTGCCATTCTGCGTGCTCGTCCTGGATGCAGCTCTTCACCTCCAAACTGTAGCTCTTCCACCTTTAAACTTCACATGCTATAAGTGGTCCAGTGGTCCAGGGTCCTTGTTGGTTTATAAACTGCATTTTTTGAGGTTCCTGATTTTTTCTGTGCCACCTTGTTACAGATAAAACATGCTTTTAATCCTGAATTCTACATGATTACAAACCTGCTTACAAAAGCGGGTTCCCGTTGGCTGTTCCTGTTGTTGTATCTATGTATTTGTGCACATTTCTTGGCACTGCTTCAGTTTACAAACATATACTGTATCGTATTATATATAATGCGTAATAAGTAATATATAGCATATACTATGTAATATATAATACATATTTTAAAATACATAGTGTATAATATATTTATATATAATGCCTTAAAATAGACTAAAATAAATAGTAGACTAAAATAGACTAAAATAGTAGAGAATCTGGAATTATGTACAAGTCCACTTTAGTCTGTACTGCAGTGCCCCTTCTTGTGAAGACTTTTGAGATGCTGAGCTTGGTGTTGGCTTGTTCCATTAGAGGGAGGCGTAGAGTGGGCAGGGAGGAGTATATGAATTATACTCATTTAAATACTCAGGCATTGCTATGTGCCTTAAGGAATAAAAAATAATAACAATAGCTGGAGATGAAAAAAAAATTATCATTTTTAAGAAGTTAGTAGAAATAATTATTTTCAACTCAGGTAGCTTTTCAGCAAATCCATAATCAAATAAGCTTCATATAGATAGTGACCGACATTTTTTAAATCCTTCCCAAAACCAAAAAAAAAAAAAAAAAAAGAGAAAGACTATAGTAAGACACTCAAGGACTTCACACCCAACTGCAGGATTGGTTGGTTAAGTGTGCTAATCTTGGGACTTACTGCTGAGGCTTTGATAATTAGCTGATTTATAGTCTTGGCATTTTACAGCTTTATTCTGTGAAATGTGTGACTAAGCTTTGCCTCTAGGAGGAGCTATGAGGCCTGTATGTTTAAAGAGATAAAACTCATTTTAACACACCTTTCAGCAAGTTGTCTTAGGCATAACAGTACAGATGATAACATTTCTGTGAAATGACACTGTCCAGGATATATGCACGGCCTGAAAGGCAGGTGTCTGATGTACCTGTCATTGGTGTCACATACCACAAAATCAGCATCCTATTATGCAATTTACATCAAACAATTTCAGGTATTATTCTTTCACACCTGGGATATATAACCTCTTAAAAGAGAAATGCAGCTGTAATTTCCTCCCTTTCATCTGACAGTTTCCTAGAAGATACAGATTCACTGTGAGGGGAGCTAAGTGCATGGTGCAGAGCGTTACAGCTCACCACTGGCACTTCCTGAGTAGCCTCCAGTAAATGCACTGGAACCTCACAGAAGCAGGATTCAGTTGTGTGTGTTTCTAATAGCAGTTTGTGAATAACCCACTGCTCAACCTAGCAGGAATCCCAGTAAATAAATTTTAAAAAATCCCCGATTTTGTGTGACACATACATATTTCTGAACAGCTGGTTAATGGAAAAGTTGAAAAAAGTATTGAATAGGACCAAATATTTTTCATTTTAGGTGTTTTTATTTTTCATATTGGAATATTTACTACATTTATCAATTGAAAAGTTCTTTTTGAAATATCAAAATGAAATATTCTAACTTTTCAGTTTTTTTCTTCCGTTACACCAAGTTGTTTCAACATAATTGATGATATCTCATTCCAACCAAATCTATATTTTCTCAAAAGAAAGCCCAAAATGTTTTTAAATTTTTCTAGTTAGTGGCTATTTATATTAATTATAACATATTAGATAAGTTACTTCAAAGGATAATTTAAGCAACCTAAAACAGCTCGCACAGAGTTAGTTTCCTTTCCTTTACCTCAATTTTATGCTAAGATAACACCCATGGATTAAAGAATTGTTTTCACTTTAATCTTAACATTTGTCTTTGTATCTGTTAATGTAACTTCCTCTTCAAGGAAGTATATAGCAAGTGAGATATTCTACCAGCAATCCCTATATTGCATGAAGTTACTATTTTTTTGTTTCATTTTGCATTGTATTGTCCTTACATAATAAACATTTTTTTTTGCTATTACTTTTCTTANCCCAACTCTTTTTGCCTAATTAACAACCTAGGTTATATTCCCTGTTCTTGTATCATTTCCTCTGGACCTCCTAAGAGATATGAGAAAAGCAGCAAATGCCAGTAGCTGCCTACTTGCAATAGCTGCAGAAAGGAGAGGTCATTTCCACTTTGCTCAAGTTAATGCAGCCTCCTCTGCTTCCGTGATGAAACTGCAGCAAAACCAGTACCAAATTTCTGAAGATCTTTTATCATTTTTCTGTCCTGTATGATGCCAGCAGAGAGTTTACATGCTTTACTTGGGTTTGGCATATTGTGGTGGGTAATATCAGTCATTATGACCTTATGAGCATTGTTTCTATTGACATAGTCCTCTGTTTTCCTCCTTCTCCTTTTCAGAGCAGATTTTGATGATTCTGCTACCTATTCAGCAGTGGCAACAAATGTCCATGGGCAGGCATCAACTAATTGTGCCGTGATTGTGAGAAGTAAGTCCTACTTTGTATTTAAAGTAAGAAATAAACGCTGTCCTCATTTTGTTGACTCTTTTCTATCTGTGTTTTATAGGGTTCAGAGAGGATGAAGAGCCTCACCCAGCCGGGATAATGCCTTTCCATTGTAAGCATCTTTTTTTTTCTTTTTTTTTCTTAGACGGTTTATGTACTTTTATCACTGATCAGAGTCACGGTCATGTTCTTCAGTTTGGAAAATTGGATATAACTTGTTCCTTCTGGCTTTGCTCTCTAAACATTCAGTCGCAAAGGCAACATTCCAGATGCTTTTAAATTCCAAGCTAGATCAGCATAAAGTATGAGAGCTCCATCTCCTGTTCAAATTAGACAATAATCTGTTGGTTCCAAGTGTATTTTGCTTACACTCAGGAATGTTTTGATATTCTATTTTGTAGTGCCCCTGTCATATGATGTTTGCTTCACTCATATTGATGTCCAGTTTCTGGAGAAATTTGGAGTCACCTTTGCAACTGAAGGTGAAACACTAACCCTTAAATGTTCCATGCTGATTACTCCAGAACTGAAAAGACTAAGACCTCGTGCTGAGTGGTATCGAGATGGTAAGATTTCTTTTTTTTCCTTCTGAGGTACTTTGTCTGCCCCATATACATGATTTTCTTTCTTTTTTTTTTTTTTTTTAGATACATATTATCTTTCCTTGAAAGCTTTGTGGAAATTTATATTCACCTATTACAATTATCTTGGCTGAATAATATCCCCTACTATTGGGGAGAGTTATCCTAACTGCCACATTTATGGAAGTGGAAGAAGTATATGACATGATAGCTACAGTAGATGGACGAAAAGGAGACAGTTCAGAGGATGCAGAGTCAAAAGAGATGGTTTAATCTATGCTCATTTTTGAGCACCTATGTTGCTATTTGTGGTCAGAACAAACCTCACATTGTTTTGGGGCAATAGAAGCGTTGCT
This sequence comes from Nothocercus julius, assembly GCA_013398735.1. Classification (NCBI taxonomy): domain Eukaryota; kingdom Metazoa; phylum Chordata; class Aves; order Tinamiformes; family Tinamidae; genus Nothocercus; species Nothocercus julius. The sequence continues at coordinate 1,343,825 of VZSV01000073.1, forward strand.
CTGTTGAAGCATCTAAGATCTATGAAGACCTGAAACACAGGTCTTCATTCCAAAAACATGATTGTGCTGCTGAAGATTTGCACCTCCAGCCACTCTTCCCACTGCATGTCTCTGCAGCTGAGTGGGGGATGCTGACTATGATACTTACCTACATTTGTTTTTTATATAACTTTGCAACTTTATATTCCTCACTTGGAATCGGGAGAAGCTCTTACAACTAAACATGTCATAAGAACTATGTAAACCTCTCTCTTTAAAGGATTGGTCAAACCAGTAAATGTTGCTACTCCTGTGTTTTAGATGTTTAGCTGCCCTGTGTAATCACTGATTCATGTTAGATTTCTGAGTGTTCTATTCAATGCAAGGCAAAAGCTAAAAGCTGATTAATATCTACAATAGTTAGCACACTAAATGGAAGCTAACTGGAAAATTAAGAAGCAAACATTGAGGAGAGAGGTTTGGCTTAGAACACAAGGCTTTCAAAGCTAAATACAACAAATAACTAACTCCAGTTGAACTCTCTCTAAATTGGGGGACTTAGTCAACTCTTTCTTGAGCACACAGTTACAAACGAGGAAGTGATCCTGTGCTTTCTAATAATGTAATGATTATAAAATTTACTCACTAGATGGAGATACAAACTCACTTCCCAGATTTGAACATGCTTCATAAGTGAATGCTGTGACCACTGAGCTGCAGGGTATTCACTGAGCAGTAAATTAATGAGATGTGGGCCTCTATTTCTATATCTCACTCCACTATTTATTGCGAACTTTATATTAAAATGTGTTTCATTTAAAATACAGAAATATTTATTGGAGGAAGGCCAGGAATGCAAGATTTTTCACTGTTGTACAAGTGCCATGTTGGTGCATTGCTTTCTTTCCGTGTTTTGTCAGTGGAAAATTATGCCATGCCGAACAGAACAGTTTTAGCTGGAAATACCAAAGCACTGCTTCATTCAAGCATATTCTACAGTCTGGTGGATGGCTCTGCAGGAATAATGTTTGTTCATCACACATAAAAAAGGTCTCGAAACATAAAACTAAGTACTTTAGTAAATTGAGCTAAATAGTGGATACTGAGGAGACCTTCCTGTTTCAGTGGTACCTTTCCTTTTCTCCCACTGGGTCAATCTTAAAAGTATCGGATCTCTTAACTTTTTAAATCTGAGAACAAACTTGGTTTTTTTTTTGACTGTAGCCATTAAAAATTGCTAATTTTCTAAAGATGCCCCATACTATTTTCATCTGAGAATTGTGAGAATTGTTCTAGTTATCTGTTCATTGTGAGAATTGCTCTAGTAAGCTATAGAAAATGAGCTTTTGACCCTTTCAGTTATGATATGAAATTTCTTCTTGATATGTAATATTACACTCTTTATGTTTGTTCTTAACGTAACACTACATTATCTGTGAAAACTGGAGATCAAAATATGTTCTCTTCGAAGGCAAATAGATTTTTGCTAGTGACTCAAATTAGAAAGGCTTTTGTCCCATTATGTTATAGATATTATTAGAAACATAATGACATGAAGAAGCTTAAAATTATCCATCACCGCACATACATGGATCATGGTGTGTGTGTGCATCAACAGGCAGAACTTCTTGACAAACATAGAAGGAATTCATGCAGTATGAACCTTTGTTATGCGCTTGAATTTCCTGTGATGAGTCCTCTGAGTGCTGGGGGAAATGCATAAATGTAAATGATGCAAAGGTTAATAATTTGTTCAACAGTATGTCCTTTAAAAATGCTGTTCTTTGAGAAGCAATATTTAATTTTACTCTTGTATAAAGACAATCTTTTATTTTTCCTAAGATTTTTATTTCTGTATGAATCAAATAACAGCAAGTAAAGCCCTCAGATGGAGCAGTATAATTTACTTCTATTAATTATACACAAGAGAAGTATGTGTTTATCCAGAATTAGTATGCTTTATACAATTGCTGGTCTACTAGACTCCTAGGGATGCACAAGTTATCTGAATAAAATACAGAATCACAGAATGGTTGAGGTGGGAAGGGACATCTTGAGATCATCTAGTCCAACTCCCCTGCTCCAGCAGGGACACCTAGAGCACATGGCACAAGGTGGCATCCAGGCGGGTTTTAAAGATCTCCAGAGAAGGAGACTCCACAACCTCCCTGGACAGCCTGTTCCAGTGCTCTGTCACCCTAAAAATAAAGAAGTTCTTCCTCACTTGGAGATGGAACTTCCTGTGTTTTAATCTATACCTGTTACCCCTTGTCCTGTCACTGGCCACCACTGAGAAGAGTACTCTAAAAATACTCAGAAAATGTTTGAAATCTGACAAGCATACATCCACAAATCTTGGCCCATTTAGAACAATTCAAGATACTGAAAGAGCTATATTGAAATAATACTTCAAGAAACCAACCTGGATGTGAATTCAACTTGTAATAGAAACTTTCTGTTGATCTCTAGTGTAATATAAATATTATAAAGATGTATGCACAAATACTGAGTCTAGCATAAGAAAATTGGAACTCCTATGGGGAAACAAAATGGAGTGAAGAATTTGGATGAAATTTCAACAGATCACAATACATGAATTGGGCAATTAAGATCAAGAAAACCTTCAAAATATAGTAAGTTCCAACTCTGTATATGAATTTTCATCAGAGTAACATTTTAGGAAAAATAGCTGTTATACTGATAACAGCATGGGTGAGCTGAGTTACAGTGTCTCCGAAGGTTAATCTTTTCCAGGTTCCTTCTTTGGTAGATTCTCAGAGAAGTGACAGGAGAGAGCAGGTACTCACACAAGTTGTCCCAGTTACCTACTATATTGCATAAGGAGGTGTTGAAAGCGGCTTATATTAAGATAATAAGGTGTCAATAAGACACAGCCTACTAAAACTTAGAGCAGTAAGTTATTCTTTTTTAATACAATTCTCCTGCATTGATTAGAATAAATTAGTATGGGACTTACGGAGTTAAAATCAAAAATAATCTAATCAATTATTGAAAGAAGGTGATAGGAACTCTCTCAACTAGCATAAAATATTCTGCTCATATTTTTGCTCTGGTTTCACTAGGCAATCAGATTAATTTACATTAATCATGGGTCACCACCTCTCACCTGTGAGAAATTCAAATTTAATCTCATTCGCTGCTCAACAGGCATGCCTTGAAGAATTAAATTTCATGCGTATTTATAGCAGTCTTTAGAAATCTGGTCTTTAAACTTGAAGGAAGAAATTGAGTAATCTGACATTTGACCCAAAATAGATAGCAAAACTTATTAAAAATGAATCAAAGTTCCATCCTACATCTGTTACAGTGCATGGCAGGTTTTCACACGATTGTTTTAAAATGTGGATTAATACTTTTCCCTGGCAGTGTATTAGAAATGATAGTGAGGGGAATTCAGTCCTGTTTCTGTTGTTGGCTCCTCATATTCTCTTAAATTTACTGACAAAATAAGTTTGGAGGGATCCAGCTTAGTCTCATCTCAAAGCACCATGACTCTGATTGCAGCTGGTGTAAGAGTTCATCTGTGTCCCTGACAGGCACTGGGAAGCAGGTTCCTCTGGTCAGTGGGGGAACCAGTGCCTGATGGTTTTTCTCTTCCAGATGTGCTAATAAAGGACTCTGAATGGACAAAGATGTACTTTGGAGAAGGCCAGGCAGCTCTCTCTTTTACTCATCTGAACAAAGATGATGAAGGTCTATATACCCTGCGTATGGTTACAAGAGGTGGGGTGAATGAGTACAGTGCATACCTGTTTGTCAGAGGTAAGATTTTCATTTGTTCCTTGAGGAGAAATTAGAAAGAGCAGCAGGAAAAGTAGTTTTATTAAATAATCCTGTGTAATGAAAGAAGCATAAGAGAAATCCATCACTTTGGCATTTTATAGTTGTTTGATTTTTTATAGCAGTCCGTGCTAGAAATAGTGACATTATATGAGTGAGGAGCTTCAAAAGGAGTTTCCATCTGAAGCAACTATTTTCGTTCCTGAAGAACCAGAGAAATCAGTCTTACGAAGAAACTATTTGTTTCCTCCTTCACTATCTTCTTTATCTGATAGAGTGTAAACATCCTTGAATCCTACCTCTGCTTACTGTGATGGTTTCTCCTCTGGAGATTTCCAGGGGGTGTGGGCCTTTCTGGGCATTTCCATCTCCTGCTCTTGGACTTAGGAGGATGTAGAGGAAAAGCAATAGAAATATTCCTAACAGTACAAAACCACCTCAAAAATCTGAAAAGGAAAGATAGGAAGCCAGAAATTTACTCACCAAAGAAATGCAATGTTCATAACAGAGATGGATAAAAAGATAAATATATTAGAATAGGGGTCAGAGTCTGCCCTCACATTTGCATGTAGCAATCTCAAGAAAGTGAGAATGAGCTCCTGTATGCACCTCTGGGCAGAACTAAGTTTCCCTTTTTTATTTTTATTGAAAGATGAACAGTTCTATCACTCTCTTAAATACTTTGGACAAGATCCTCATCAGTAGCAAAATGGAAAAAACCTCACTGAAGCCATTGGAGCTATATTATCTGAAAATGTAAAGAGATCTAGCTTGTTCTTAGAAATTTACTGGAATGTACCTACCTTGAAGATTTTTTTTTCCCAGACTGTTATAGTCTATTTTTACTCTCTTTGATCCCTTTGCATGCACAGGACCCTGCCCTTAAGCTACGTCCTCCCTGATCTGTAGTGTCCCTGCTGGCCACCTTCTTACATCTTTTCATATGGGCTGAAATCTCATGTTACAGCATCATTTTCATGTGTGCACTCAGGCCCATAGATGAGAACAAACCCTACAAAGGGCTTCAAGGCCTGATCCTGAGTACCAGCCTCCTAACAACTCCCTCCCTTTGCAGTATGGCAAATGTTCTCCGTCCTCTGAGGTTCCTCCTCTGAGACACCTCAGATTCAGTGCAAGAAACACACGCAAAGCACAGAAAAACACATGTGCCTCTTGGCAGTAGGTTCTAGAGCCACAGTGGTTCTTGCAGGTATTTCAGGAAAATTTTGAGATTTTTGTTCAGATCAAACTTGAAACTTTTGTGTGGTTATTTCAGCAAAGGACTACCCATAAAGTGAGAAACTCGGACTCTGTCTGAAGATTTAGGATGTTTACATGCTATAAGGCTTTTCCCTGGAGTCAGAGAACTCTGTCTGTTAGGAGACTTGACTAGCAATTGTTGGTTCACATCAGTCAGCTCCTCTCAGATGAAGCCACACGTAGATATCTTAATGAAAGAATATCCATTATTTAGACATACTCATATTGTAAGGAGCCTCAAAAATGTACCAAAACTTTACAAACTTCTTTTTCTTGAGGGATTGTTTTTCCTTTCCGTCTTTGCTGAATATTTTGGGCTGATGAATAACCTACTAATATACAGCTTTTAGTAGGAAAGATTAGCAAAATCATGTGAGCTAGTCAGGTCTTTGATGCCTAAATCACATTTCTGCCTTCAAAAATATCCCTGAACATCCTAATTTGTCTAGGGAGAAAGATATTATAGGTTTGATTCGTTAGAGCAATGAATTAGTTTTCATGGAAATCTTTGGACTCCCACTCATAGTAAAACATAGCACAGTGAACTGAAATTTTTCCCCTTTGTTGTATATTTCTGAAGATTCAGGATCAAAACTGATTTGTTCTTATTTGTGATGCAGATGCAGATGCGTTGATCGCGGGAGCACCAGGGGCCCCAATGGACATTAAATGCCATGATGCTAACAGAGACTATGTTATTGTTACTTGGAAACCACCAAACACAACCAACCAGAGCCCAGTCATTGGCTATTTTGTTGACAAGTATGTAAACATTGGGATATTTTTATTTTTATTTATTGCTAGAAGCACCCATCTACAGAAAGAAAAAACAAAAACAAAAACAAAAAACAAAACTCCCATAGATCTTTACAGACCCTAGGCACTGGACTCCAGTTGTCTGCTTTGTTATATTACTAGAATACCTCTTGGAACAGTTTTATCCCAGATAATCTAGCATTTTCATAGGAAATGGGCACAGCCTGGAAGTTAACAAGGGTAATGAGATCATTCCCAGTAAAGAGGGGACAAAATAGTTCAATAACATTGGTTTGGCCAAACGGGAGAACGAGCAAGCACTGGCACTATTTGACTTATAGAAGGCAGAATCCATTAATCGAATTTAACTCTCTTTAAACTGTATATAGCAGAAGCTGAAGGATAGAAATTATTACATGTTCTATTTACTTCTGCCTTAGCATCAATATTCCATGAGTTCAAAGCATGGGTTCCTGGGAACCAGTGGTTTAAATCAAAAGGGTGGTCCTTACCCCTTCTGCTGATTTGTGCATAGCTGTGGGTTCAACTCTGTGCCAGCAGCGCAGGATCAGGGGATCCCAGGATTTTTCTGCATCTCTTCCTCTGAAGCACATGCTTTTCCTCTGTAGCTGAAGCTGAACATCTGATCTTTAATGTCTGAAAATGACAATCAGTAATAAGGTTACTGAAGTACTTTAATAATGTATAGTGCTCTACCATTAAAAGCAACATTTGTGACTCAGTGCTATCCAATATCCTATTATTTGTTCTAATTCAGAGACAACTGTCTGGAAATTTCTGTAAGATGTTGGCTTATGACCGGCTGTCAGTAAAGGGAAATTAGTCCGGGCTGTAGGAACTCTATCATTTATATCCGATTGGTGCAGTGTTTAGATCATGGGAATGTTTCACCTCTTAAGCGCATACTCTACATATGTGCCTTTTGACATTTTGTTTGGATTACTGCAGTGCTTAGGTGTCCTTGATTATGACCGTAGTTTGCTGGGTGACGTCAGAGCAAAAGGCATTCTCCACCATAAAAACCTTATAGTAGTATGAGACAAAGGAAATGATATGCATAAGGACATCATTGCTTCGTGGTGACACCTGCACCCTGTGGCCCAAGCATTGTTGAAAAGAAGAGCACAAAGGTGCTTACTTAAAAACACAATGAGAAAAGGATGGAAAAGATGAGGTGAATGTTGCAATTTTAGCAAAATATAGGTGCTTTAAATAAATCTGCTTGTGTTTGATATAACAAGGAAGAGAACTTGGCAGAAAGGAAGTAGAGGGAGTTGCCAAGCCAAAAGACATGCAAGAAAATTGCAACTGCATTATGAATAAGTATGAGTACAGTGAGACCAGATTTGTACAAAGAAAAGGATGTCTGAAGAATACTGCTTTCATTAGTAAATTTTATGGATTACTTCCACAGTTTGGCAGGGGTAGCTTTTAGCACTCTACCTTGGTGTGTATAACTATGGTGTATGTTTGTTGTGGGATGACTTTGATAAATGAACACTGAAAAATCCTGTCTTCTGCTACTCCAAGGTGTGAAGTGGGTTTGGAAAACTGGATCCAGTGCAATGATGCTCCTGTAAGGATCTGCAAGTATCCCGTGACAGGTCTCTATGAAGGGCGGTCTTACATATTCCGTGTGAGAGCTGTGAACAATGCGGGCATTAGCAGGCCTTCTCGTGTCTCCGAACCCGTGGCAGCTCTTGACCCCGTTGACCTGGAGAGAACAAAAAGTAGGTTGTGAAAGATGGAAATGGTGCTCAATATTTGATCTTACATCCCAGATTTGCTTCTTCCTTTGAATGAATGGGTATCTATCTCACTAATTCCAAGGTGGGGGTACAACTGCCATAGCAATATCCACACAGACAGTTTGGCAGGACTTGGGGATACCATCTCAATTGCTGCTGGTTTTGCTTATCTTTTAAACACAAAAGCATACTATTACACATATTTTCAAAAGAGGAAGTATGTCCTGGAAGCTTGTATCATTTCTACTGGGAGAATGACACTCAAATCCCACCAACTTTCACATTGGCTGGCAATCACTTTTGAAAAAGTTTTGAAATACGTCTGCTTTAGTTCAAAGAGAATCATATGTCATGTGAATTAATGACCCCAGAGATACTTATATTTACACACTCATTTTTTGCTAAAGGAAGTACCAGCACTGGCACAAAGATCCCTTGGCACAGGTTGGGGGTCTCTGATACTGTGACTTTCCTAGTAGATGGAAAAAATTAATGAGTTTCTTCTGAAAACCCATTTTGTGCTCAAGGCTACTGTATTCTGCAAAGGAACCTTCATAAGAACTTCCCAATGAGTGAACTAGGCTGAGTTGCTCTGGGAAGTAATCTTGTTGGTTTAAGCCTGTCCAAAAACCCAGCACAAAGACTACATATATGATATTCTTGCATGCCCATTGTTTTGAAAGCTTCTTTTATACAGATATTTAAACTCACTATGAAGACTGCAGTTCCTAAGGTTGCTCATAAAACTTGAGTTGAATATGTTATGTTTCCATCAAATTTATTGCTAACTTTTATGAAAAAGAGTCAAATAATAATATAGTTGTCCTCCAATTTGCCTGAAAATTTTGTGCGTGATTTTTGTTTTTTAGTTCATCTTTCAATATCTGTTTAAATATCTGTTTTTAGTTCATCTTTAAATATTAATCTGTTATGCTTAGTTTCCTCATGAAAGTGAATGAAGCAGTGTAAAACCTTGATTATATCTTTGGAAAGATTTAATAACACAGTTATACAAACAACAGCTATATAAAGATATAGAAAGGCTCTTTAACTGCTGGTAGCTAGTAGTTTGCAAAGCACATAAATGTATTAAATTGGCTCAAGAAACTAACCAAATATTTTGTTTAACAGCTGTTCATGTGGATGAAGGGAGAAAGATTGTAATCCGAAAGGATGACCTCGAAGGTATGTCACTTTTCCATGATTTCGTTTCGATTGTCTGCATCCTAAGAATTTAAGATTATAATTAAAAATGTGGCAAATACAGAAATAGACTTTTCTATTTAAAAATATAGAATCCACCTTTAGTGGATACTTTAGTTAAGATAAGTTAGTTAAGATATCTGTCTAAATAAAGGGACTTTTACTGAGGAAATGTAATAGACTAACCACTGTGTTTTCTCAGAACTCAGGTGTTTACTGCCAGATCTTGGGAAAAAGCCTGAATTTCTTCTATCTTTGGTTGTTTCTATATGTACTTTTTTTTTTTTTTTTTTTTGCCTGCATAATGGTCTTTTCACCTAAACTGTCAAAAATGTGAACAAAAATAGCCCACTAATATGGATATTCTGTCTGCTATCTTCCACAAAGCTGATATAGCCATAACTCCATTAAAAACCTAATAAAGGGAAATTCATGTGAGAATAGGTATAATTAAAGGAATCAGGCTCAGAAACATTCAATGATTCCTCCTTCACCAATGAATTTTCAGTTTGACAGTGGTATCCTAAATAAATCAATACGTCTATTCTCACATACTCACAAGATCCTTGTCTTACCTATCTCTCTTGAAAGGATCTAATCCTGCTCTCAGAATTGCCTGAGAATGATCAGAGTGGTTAAACAGTCAAATTAGTATAAATACAAATAATATTATATATTATAATATGCATTATTATAATATAATATGTATACATATACATATATATACCTATAAATAATGTTTTCTGATGTGATGACTTGTGTATATTTTACCAAATAATATGGTTATACAAATACTACTATTTATATATGAATACTACTATTTATATATATCATTCCTTTCATGTGTAAATTTGGAAACCATTTTTGAAAAGTAATAGATAAAGTAATAGATAAAAAACGGATTTCCTTTTCAGTGCTAGATGACCTTCCATTCTCAAAGAGCAGACTGTACCATCATGCTATATTATTACAAATTATATCATCCTCAGGTTTTTCAAGAATGTTTGTGTAAAAAAAAAGTAGAGGTTTTCTATGCAAAACCAATCAAAAAGTCTTTTGATTGTATGTACTACACCGAAAAATATTATTTTTAAAGCTTACAAATATTTTCTTGACTGTACATTGACAATTTCTTGAATTTAGTTGATATATGTGACTTTCTTAACAAAAAAAAATCTGTAGGAAATCAAACACCAAAATACACTCAGCAAAAATACATTTTGATTGGATAAGTACTAGTTTGCTTTAAAAAGCTTGGTTTTAGTCTGGGAAATTGTACAAAGAAATAACTTTATTCTATGTTATGAGCCTGCCTCATTCTAGACATGTTTATCAACTACCAAACATCACTTTGATTATTTAGAGATTATTACTGAAACATTTTTCCTTTTTTAATGTCAAAATTTGAGCATTTAGAGGATGTATGCTCTTTGTTTGCATCACAACTGGCAAAACTTATTTAAAGAATTAAACTTTTGCTTTCTCTGTTGCAAACCACAAAATTAGAATATTTACAGGTATCTTGCTGAATTGCTGTGTCTGGTCTGTTACAGAAGAGGAAGCTTCTTCAGATCTATGTAGATATGTATGAAACTATCCTTCATAGGGGAAGTTTCCTCTTGTCTGGCTATTTTACACTACTGTAATCCTTGGAGGGAGGGAAACAAGCTCCTTTTCAGTGCTGTGGTGGGAAATTGCTGGTCTGACTACTCCAATCCTGGTAATGTAGTGGTGAGAGTTGGGACCGGGTGCTCAGTCAGACTGCTCAGTTGAGACAGTCACCAAAGGGCTGGTGAGGTATTAGCACATCTCTGATCCAGAGGCCTTAGAGGTGCTCTAGATTATCCAGCTAGTAATGCCATAACATTACTAGAGATACTGTTAATATGCTCTTTTTTCCACTTTCCACTTTATTTTAAGCTGCTTTTCTCCTTGAGTGTATACCTCCCTTCCAGTTATCTTCTAGAGTAATTTCTCATAATTACTCTTTGGGCTTCTGTCTTTGATCAAAAAATAGCTCTTATTTGCATAGAGTGAGTAGTTTTTTCCAAGGCATTTTGCACAGCAGATTAAAGTAATTCAAATGTGATCAAAGAAAATGCGTGTGTGACAAATGCACAGGGGAATATTTAACTTTGAAAAAGTAAATAACCAACTTTTAACATGGGTGTTTCATTCCTCAAAATGGAACTGAAGCGAGAATTGAAGTGTAGAGCTGATACTGAAGCCTTCAATAGCTGAGAAACATGCTGCAGGGTGGGAGTTTAGAAAGATGAGCTGCAGCACAAATGCTGACCTGGGGGTTAATCTGCTGTTTAACACTCACTAGGTTTATTACTCTTCCAGGCGATATTCAGATTCCAGGCCCTCCCACCAATGTACATGCCTCAGAAATCAGCAAAACATATGTTGTACTCAGCTGGGATCCACCTGTTCCCCGTGGCAGGGAGCCACTGACGTATTTCATTGAGAAGGTACCGTACAGTGGCACTGGACTGCAAGGCATTTCATCACCACATGCAATTTTATTCAACTCATTTTCAGAACTAAAGGGTGAACAATAAAACTAACGCTCTCTGTGACTTGCAGGACTTGGCGATGGGATGTTGGAGAAGGCACGGACAGTCAAATGTATTGCATGCTTTAACGAGTATTGAAATTCAAGATCCATTGAAATGAATGCCCTGTGCTATTTGCTTATTGCTGTCTAAATGAGAGCAAAACTTTGTGCATGATGTAGTCGCTTAGAAAAGAAATACTCTTGATTTCTGCCCTCTATGGTTAGGGCTGGCAATTTGTGGTCTGTCCCTTATTAAAGCGAAGTATTTAGGGGCCCTGCAGCAGAGCAGGGCCTAAATAGTGACCCATCATGAGATCCCTATCTTTCTCTCCACAGGCGTACTGCATACTCTGCTATTGACTGGCATTTTCCCTATGAAGTCAAGAGAGAGAGAAGTGGATTCACTGCTCCCCAGTCTTCATGGCTGCCTTTCTCCTCCTCTTAACTTGACAGGGAGCTTAGATTTGTTCTTCCCCCATCTGGGCTACTAAGATTTAGATACATCTATCTCTGAGCCAAGTGTCTATATTCAGTGTGTTGGACCAGCCAGAGGTCTTAAACTTTCCTCTTTCCTACAGAGTTTCCCCATGACTTCAATAGGTAAATTGGGCCTCGTCCCTAACCTCTAAAACTCTCTCATGCCTAGATATACTTAGTCTTTATCAATAATAAAGCATTACATCTGTAGCATATGTCCCATCACAACAATCCACAAACACCAGAACTATCCACAAAACTGTCAAACACTCAGTTTGCATCTTGAATATTGAAACAAAATTTCCTCAGGTCCCTACCATGCAATTTTTCTCTTCGCTCCCCTGTCCAGCACGTTCCTCTAAAGTTCATTTCCTAGCCAATAATTCATAACCCCCTTCTACTTGCAGCCCCCAATTCTGCCTTCTCTTTCTCTTTTTCATCAAACATTTTCATGATTTCTCCCACTCTACCTCTCTCATTTAAGAAAAGTATTGAAAATGCACATAGAAATAGGTGTCTATTAGAAATAAGTGTCTATTTTTTTCCTATACAACACAGTATTTTGTCACTGATCTTTTCCTAGATTCCCTGCCAAATACATGCTATCTTGTCTCTGGATTCCAAGTACGCTTAGTTAAAGATTCTGAACCAGCTTTTTTTCCTGTGTTTATCTGTCAACAGAGAAGTTTTTGTTGCTGGTTCAGCTTTCTAGAATAAGACAAATGTAAATAAAAAATAACCCTAATCAGGAACATGTTTTGGATCACGCCCTGATGCTAAGTGCAGGATTTATCTTCATTTTAGTTGTCTAAAATTTATAGGTCTACATCTGAACTAGTTGCCTAGATATTCCTGTAGTACAAAAGGAACTTTTTGTCATGATTGAAAAATCATATATTAGATGACCACTGTAGAACAGGATGTATCTGAAAGGACTTAATTGCTTCAAGAGCCTACAGAAATAGTCTAGGAGAAAAGCTCAGATGCAGATTTCTATTGAGTGGACGCCTACACTTGGTTAGTTGAATTTAATTCTAAATATGCATCAGAAATGCGTATATTCTCAAGTTTTACGGAAATAACTCTATATAGCAGCACAAACAGCAGCAATGGGAATGAGAAACAAGTGAGTCTTAATTAAATCCTAGACTTACTGAGGGAGACTGAGAATTAAAAGGCTATTATTAAAAAAAAAAAAAGGTTCATTATTCTAATTAAAATCTGACTCTAAAATCCTTTGTCACATAACTAGCTGTTATGTATATGTATAGCCTGTTCAGTTCATAGATGAATATTTGTTCTTTGCTTTGCACAGACATCTGTTAAGTTAGGAATGCATAATAAATTAATTTATTTTAAAAAAGGAAGTCTCAGTCCTTAAGAATAAAATAGAATTTGAAAGGCTTCAAGAAGCACAAAATGGAAGTGAGTTCTCCATTCTGTAAAATAATGCTCCCTTAATGACAGAACAAATTAAATCAAACTACAGAATCAACATTAATCAACATTATGTTGATTCTTGCCTCCACAAAACAATTAATGTTTTTCATGCCAGAATGTAAGATATATGGCAAAGCGATCTCTTCGTATTTTTCATCTTTTTATTAATGAAGAAAATTGCATTTCTTTTTTTGGGGGGGTCTTTGCTGTTTACCTTTTTATTATTTATCTGTTATAGCACACAGAATGGTTTCTAAGCACCCATGAAACCTATTCCTCCCTTAATGAGTTTGTAGTCTAACAGGTTTTGTGCACAGACTGTCCCACAGTTATATGAAAAAATAATTTTAATATACCTTATTGTGTCTAAAGGCAAATTTATTTAGGTTGCTTACTGGACACTTCAGTTTTACTAAAATCACTGATACAGGCTTATTTTTGTTTCGGGTCAAGAGTTTATTTGGGGAAGCTGCTGGACAGCAGATGTGTCTGAGAATGCTGGTTTGCTGGCACTTCTCCATTTGGAGGTATGGTAATAATTAGTTCAGCTGATAGGCTGGAAATATTCTAAAGTAATTATTTCACATGATGAATACTCTTCTGGGCATGACTTTAATCAGCAGAACGCATAAACATATGGTAGTGAGTAAAGAAACTTCCACCTCACCACCTTTCCACAGAATCTGGATTAGGACTTCCTTATTTTAGAGCTAACCTTTGGCTGTTCAAGCGATTTTTGCGGGACATAAGAGTCCTTCTCTTGGGAGCAATCAGAGGTCGCGGTCAAGGCCCTGACTGAGGGCTAGCTGTGTGGACCAGAGGGCAGATATTGATGTTTAGACAGACAGGGAGATATGGATGTACTGAGACCTTTTCTGCAGATAGTTGAATGCATGAGTAATGCAGATTTGCATATGTTAAAGCAAGGCTTTTGCGAATGATCCTTCTCCTTTATTTCTTAAACAAATTCAAGACAGGATGCAATATGTTCACAACATCAGGATGCAATACGTTTTTTATTTTTTTGACGGTTCCCAAATGACAAAATGATCCATATTTTTCTTTCATTCTTTCCCGCCCCCCTTTTTTTTTTTTTTTTGTAGTCCATGGTTGGCAGTGGAAGCTGGCAAAGAGTCAATGCACAGGTTGCTGTAAAATCTCCTCGCTATGCTGTGTTTGACCTTGCAGAAGGAAAACCGTATGTTTTTCGAGTCTTGTCAGCAAACAAGCATGGACTCAGTGATCCATCTGAAATCACAGAACCCATTCAACCACAAGATACTGTTGGTAAGACATTAATTGTATAGCACCAATATTAAATGCAACCGATATTTAAGAAAAAAAAGCAAATAAACAAGACTTATCATAACTATATTACTCATGACAATAATTGTAATATAATTCATTTGTGTTCAAAAAAAGCCCAAAATTTAAAAAATGGAAACACTGAGAAATTTTCCTAGTGATCGTGCATCTCCTTGTTGAGATCAATAATTGTTACAAACTTAAGGTAATTTTAGTTAGTCATTCTTCAGAGTGCTTTATGAGTGTGACTTGTAGAAAAAAAGTAGGATAATACAGATTAATCACCAACTCAGATAATTATATTGTCTAGCTTGGATAATTAAATATTACTAATTCTCTATAGTTTCAATTAGGTAGGGAGCCCTTCCTTTCAGAGTAATCTAAGTTGTGAATTATTGCTGGTGCAGAATTCCCGTGGTATGTAGATGACTAGATTTTAGTGATAACGGAAGTTATATCCACATATTCAGTGACGACTTTCCAAATGAAAGGGAAGTGTTTATCCTGAGGTCACATTTAAACACACAAGTAACACTTTAGGGAACAATTACTCATCTTATTGCTCAAATATATGATTTTATCCTGCAGTTAAGCAGAGGTCACAGATAAACAATACCATGTATTGACAGCTGTCACCTTTAGAGCTCACATATTACTAGCACACCTGCCAGAAGTATGAGAAATGACCACAATATGTGATAATCCATCAGGCACTAAATATTGATAATATTGATAATTCATGTTTAAAATAATTTAAAAAATGTAACCCAGCACCATGCATGATTTGAAACTACACAAGATGAAATAAAAACCTCTTGTGCTTTTATGTGTTCTTGATTTGATACCTCATTAATACATATAAATTATTTAAACTGTCCAATGTTCCCCAAGGTAGAGAAAAACATACTGTGTTTATTTCACTTAGTTTAGTACAGAAAACAGGCTACCCCTTAGAGGGTAGCACAAGACGTTCTTAGTAAATCATAGCAATAGTGGGAGACAGAAAGCATAAGATCCTATTTTAAAGAGAAACTGCGGTACTTTCGCAGGCAGAGTTCACTACTTGCACTAAAATACATCAGGGTTGCACATGGCTTTGTTTAGTTGCCTGCACATCATGCTGCTTGACATTCCTGCGGGTATCTGAGACAACTCCACAGGGCTGGCAAACACAACACGAGAGCTGTGGGAGGGTTTCTTTCCTTAGGCATTAGCTAGAGGATGGATGGGGTATCCTAGTACACCCAAAATAGCACTTAGTGCATGTGCGTAGGCAATATATTTGAGTTCTAAGGGGGGATTCAGTTTGAGACTGACATTGAATTTAGGTGTCTCCATCTAGGCATCTACAAGTGCTCTAGACATCTCTGTTCCTACCGCAGTCAGTGGAGTCTGAAGGATAACTTGGCTCACCACCCCTGTGATGTCTACATTGGGGTGAGATGAATCATTCTCAGCACTCTACTGACTGTTGGTTAGTGGCTTAGTTTGGATACCCACCAAGACATCTAATATCTTTTGAGGGGCTTTCACAGGGATGCGAGTATCCTGTATGTTCTGAGTCATATCTGCCAGCCCCAGAAGTAAGTGGGTCACACACTAGAATGCTTAAATGGCACTAATTGTATTAGTGTTGGTAACTGAGTCAAGTACTAGATCTTTGACTATAATGCCAGCTTAAAAACATGTGCTTCTAAATGTAAATTTACATGCAAATACATATAAATGTAAATACATATAAATCCCTACATTTAGGCACCTTTATCACAATCTCAACCCACTCAATATTACAAACCTCCTGGCTAAACTACAATATCATCTAAGTGTTATTTTTTGAGATCAAAACACTGAAATTCTCTGAGAAAAATGTTGCCTTTTTTTGTTTGTTTGTTTTCATGATGCTTGCTTCAGCTGTAGTTCTGTGAAATATATAAATTTGGGGAAACTAAAATGCCTTCGATACATGCCCCGCTTAACCTATCAAGAAAGACTAAGACAAAGCTCAAAAAGTTTTTTTATAGTGTGCATACTGTTTGAAGTGACCCTTATTATCATTTTGTTCACATTTAGATCTTGAGGTATCTGTTTTTATTTATGTACATTCAGAATGAAATGCACCTAGCTTAGTTTAGCTAAGAATTTTGCATTAAAATGCAGGCTTAAATTTTTCCTGAAAAGTTGTCCTTTCCTGGATTGGAGTGGTCATTAACTGACTGAAAGGTAGTATTTCCTAACTCTCGTGAAATTACACTTAAAGAGTTTACTGATATAGATGAGTAGTGCTACAGGAGACATACATGAATCTGTTATTCTGATTTGAGAGAGAATATTTTCATACTCATACATTCTATCAGCACTGATACGTGAAAATATGTCTTCCTATAACTCATTTCTCAGAAACCAGTATAAAATCAGAAAAGTATGGAGACTAGTAGCTTAAATTTGCTATAAGAAAACTAGTAGAAAAAGTAAGTATGTACACACATATATAAATATTCAGAGAAGTGGATTATTTAAAGCAAGATAAATACACTAAAATGCATATTGTAATGTAATATTGTAAATATAGTTGTCATAGGTATAGTGATTAAATGTGATAAAATATATAATGTTGTATCTAACAACTTAGTTTTATTTATTTCATTATAATGCATATTTTCTTTCTTTTTTGTAGTTGCACCATCTGCACCTGGTCGGGTAGTGGCCACAAGGAATACAAAAACATCAGTTGTCGTTCAGTGGGATAAACCAAAACATGAAGAGGATTTGTATGGCTACTACATTGATTATTCTGTGGTGGGATCAAATCACTGGGAACCTAGTAACCACAAACCTATTAAATACAACAGGTATTGATAATGCTTTGGTATTTCAAGGAGTTTTGAAAACTGTAGTATGATTTTAAGCCCATTTATATGGTAAACATGGGCTTCATGATGGAAGATGATTGTGTCAGGAAAAGTACTATACAGACTTTCAAGCTTGAACCTTTCAGGTTGCAGGGCAGATATTTTCCATTTTTGTTTCTCCAAAGAGAAGTGTATTTTCCTATTCCTTGCTTTTGAATGATAAAATTAGGCTTCAGAGACATGAATCTATATGGCTTGGTCCTGAATGAGCATAAAATTAATGTCTTTTTTAACATCTGGATTATGTCTGGAGTGAAAAGATCTGCTGCACATGAGAAAGAATACGAGAAGGGCGGACACAGAAGCTTTCCAGGTTGTCTCTGCCTGGAGCCCTTCGTCCAGGCCATCAAGGCATGTGTCTGTTTCTACTATAAATGTGATGAGGAAAGTGCTATAGCTCATGAGACTGCTGCATATAACATCCAAATGTGTTTCCTGAGAAATATCAGAGCTCCCCAGCCTGCTAAGCCTGTGGGTAAAGAAGAGACCCTGTCTCTAGCTCCCCTGTCATGACAGTGTATGTATTTCTGCTGATTTCCTACTCCAGAAAATATCGCTTTGTAACTTGATTCATCAAATAATTTCCTTTGTGAAAATTATGACTACTTTTATTGGAATTACTCACCAAATTCAAAGTTTGTATATGTTACTTATCTTTTCTTATGGGAAGATAATGAGTACATAGTGCTAATTTATAATTTCTTATAGGTAGATAGAAAGCATATAGTGTTTAGTGTATTTTGTCAGCTATTGATTAATTTTGAGTGACTGTATTCAGTGAAATCCTTTGATCAAGCAATCAA
Source organism: Nothocercus julius (assembly GCA_013398735.1). Taxonomy (NCBI): domain Eukaryota; kingdom Metazoa; phylum Chordata; class Aves; order Tinamiformes; family Tinamidae; genus Nothocercus; species Nothocercus julius. The sequence goes on from VZSV01000073.1 coordinate 1,362,087, forward strand.
AAATTTTGATCAAAGAAAGAGTAGTTATTAATTCTTGGTCAAAGGAACTGGGACAGCATAAAAATCATTAAAAATATCCAATTTTTCCATATGTGAGCACATCCTACAATAGGACAGTCCTGACAGTTCTGTTACAGTAATTGCCTAAAACTTCAGCTCAAATTTGAGAGCTCTTCTTAGCAGTTACTATGAATATAGTGAAAAACAGTCCCTGCCAAGAATAAATCAGAAGTTAGCAATGCTAAGTTCAGAAGGAATATACCATCGTTTATCTGACTCTACACAGAAGACCAGCACTAGCTATTTAATGTAACTGTGTTCCAGTGTCCCATTCAATTCTACTGTATTACATTCTTAGTATTATGATCCTTTCTTGGAAATATTTTCCTGTGTGAAGCACTCATGAAGCTGAACTTCCTTACTGCAGCCAAGATTTCTTTTTACAGCATGGAATGCTTCCCATAATATATAAAATAATGTGATTATTTATTTATTTATTCATTTATTTTTTTAAACTCAGGTTTGTTGTTCATGGTTTGGAAACTGGGGAGCAGTACATCTTCCGTGTAAAAGCTGTGAATGCTGTAGGATTCAGTGAAAACTCTCAGGAGTCTGAGGCCATAGTGGTACAGGCAGCCCTTAGTAAGTATGCTTGTGCAAATCAACCTTGTGTTTCTTTAACAAGTCACACATCTCCATCAATCTGCTCCTTTAGTTTCTGTTACTATAACAGTACATTTTACAGTAATTCTGTTAATATATTTATGCTATGGCATGTTGCTGTTCTCTGTAGAAAAGTCATTGTGAGGAAAAAAAAAAAAAAAAGTTATTTATACAGTCTGTTAGAATTATAGAGTCAGATTCACTATAATAGCCAGGCTGCCTTCTGCTCCTCAGCTGCAACAAAGAAACCATAAATCTTGACTGAGCTAGGCAGTGGCTTCTGGGTGATTTGGAGTAGTGCAAATCAGTTTAGCATGAAATCTGCTCCATTCAGAAGAGTTTCAGGAAACTTTATTGTTTTGTGGCTGGACCAAACAGAAAAGTATCCTTGACTGCTCTAAGCTGGGGAGCAATCCACCTCCTCTGGTACATTTTGCAAGGTACCTTATTGCAATGTAAGAACAACCCCCTATGTATGCCAACCCCATGAGTTACAGTAGGAATGATACATACCTTGTGGAGGGCTAAATAATTTTTAGACCATAAAATACACAGGGCTGGGTTATCAAGGTCTCTTTCTTTTCCAATTTTTATTTCTATACTGCATTCAGAGCCCTGAAACTTGAATAAAAAGCCACAGAAAAGACTTGTTCTTTGAAGGTCAATTTGGATTAATGGTTGACTTAAAATGGAAAAAGCAAAGACAAAAATAAAACCACCCACCTGAGTGACTTCCTCTTAGAGTGGAGCACATATACTTGCAAGAAGTAAAAGAGCGGCCATTCAGACTGTCTAGTAGAAGATACTTTCTTAAATTTGGATGAACTGTAACTGACAAGCCTACTCTTTTTGGTTGTTTTAGGAGGAAGTGTGTCTCATATGGGTAGGTGGTACACAAACAGTCTTATATCTGCCACCTCTAGCTTGTATATGCACTTGCACTTCGAAATTTTGAGCCACTTTTTGTTTTGTCACTGTGTGTCTTTGAAAATGAGGTCTGCATGGAGTGTATCACCAAACACAGATCAGGTGGATCTTACACAAACTTATGGCATGTGAATAACTTACCCATTTCAATAGCCTTAATAAGAAATTAGTAGGACTCTTTACCGGTAAGCCACATTTATATAGACAGAATCTTTTGCAGTGCTATTTTAAAGGCATGTATAGGAGTTCGCTATGGTCATTATTATTTATCAAGAAGTGATAATAATTGCAAAGGTCTTCTTTTTTTTATTAAGTCAGAGCCAGTCTGAATATCTCACCACATTTGAGAAAAAGAACAAAAAGCCCATTTCTGCTGATTACTATCTGTTTTCATGCTGATTGCTAATACAGGTATAAGTTCAGGAATTGCATTAAGGCCCTGGCTAACATTCTCTTCTAAATGAGATAAATCAGATTCTCTCAAGAAATGCTAATAATTTAGCTGGAAAGACTGGATGAGCTTTAGGGTCAGAAGCCTAGCTTGTATTGACTGCAGCACGACAGGGGCCAGGAGGAGTGTCTTCAGGTGAACCTTCTTGTGCAAAGGGGAAAAGAAAAATCAAAATAGTGCTTTCTAGACTAGAAGAGGTGTTTTCTGGTCAGAGATGTGCAAAAAAATAAATCTGGAAATAGTTATTTAAATTTCTAGGAAGCTGCCTGGGTGACATTCCTGCTTCTGCCATAGGTCTAGTACCTCTAGGAAAAGTCATGGGGGAAATGACTTTCCTGCTTCCACATAGTGCAGGCTTGTTCAAGTTTAACCATTTTTTGTTCCTTCAGGGTAGACAGCACCTTAAATCTGAAGTAGACATAGAATATAGACATATGTAGACACATAGAAAGTCACATGGTGACCGTCTCACCATGGCCATAGGTGAGACAGTCATATGGCTTCATTTCATTTGAGCTCATAACATTTTTTTTTTTTTCTTTTTTGAGTCTTAAACCATTCCAAAAGTATTTGGTCAGCTTATTTGTCTCCTAGCAGGAATATGTTTTCTGATTCGTCTGAAATCTTATAGCATAATATTTCATCTGGAGACATTTTCACTGACACTACTATTTTCTTACTAAAGATTTTAGTCTGCCCTTTCTCAGAGGACAACTCTGAGGCAGGTGTTTCATGAGGCAGATCTTTCATAAGGAAGCTTCCATGCATTTTTTTTGTAGATAAAAATAAATTTGATTAGCAGCTTTACAATTGCTTTTCTACTGAGGTGTAACTGAGAGTAGTTCATTGAAAAAAACAAAGACAGTACAGAAAGCCTAAGCTTCTGCACTACAGTGTTTTAGACTCCTTAATAACTCTCATGCTTATTTCCCTCTAGCTTGTCCATCACATCCTCATGGCATCACCCTTCTTAACTGTGATGGTCATTCAATGACTCTTGGCTGGAAAGCACCGAGGTTCAGTGGAGGTTCACCAATCCTTGGTTATTATATTGATAAAAGGGAAGCTAACCATAAAAACTGGCATGAAGTCAACTCTTCCCTTATTCATCGGACAATTCATACGGTTAGTGCCTTTTAGTCCTTATTATGTCATTACTTTTGGCAGAATTGTACTTTCTTGTGGAGACAGTATTAAACTTTCCCTGCTTCACTCCACACAGGCCCTTCCACTGTGTATTTTGGAGTGCAACAAGCCTAAGAACTGAGGTGGAGATACAATGAACCAGTGCCAACCTTTGCTATTAAATTCTAAGACAAACATGGCTGTTTAGATGAGGAAACTTCTGAGCAAAACCTCCTGAAGCACTTTTCTTGCTAAGGACAAGATGAGCTATAAAATGGTTCATAAACTTTATTCGTTAATGACTTCTCTGTCTATATATACATCTAGGGTAATAACATGCATGGAAAAGGTAGAAGCATTTAGCAGGACAGAGGACTTTGCTGTCTGTAGATCTGGAGACTTGAAAATAAAACAGAGATAAGCTGAGAACAAATGGAAGGGGCCCAGTTCTTTCTCTTAACATCCACCTTCAGCTAAAAAGGGCAGTTATGAATCATCTCTTCCTTTCTAAGGAGTATTTCACAGTAACAGATAACTGAGGTTTTGATTTTCAAATAAATTATTTCTGCTTGCTCCTATGATGCATTCAGTGTTTCTTAATAGAGGAAATGCGAGAGATGAAGAAAGGCTAGGGAGGATAGCCTACAGCAACCTACTAGTTAATATGATTCTTGTGAAATTAAAGTAAATAATCAGACATTTATTCCCAACTGCTTTTTAAAATTATCCCTGCAAGCCAGCAAGCTTCCTATAAACTTCAGGGCAGAAATAGATCGTCAGCATAGATTTGATGCTGAAGTGGATAACCGTGCTGCAGATAAGCTCGGTAGGAATGCTTCACGCACAGAGGAGGGTGCAATGAGCAGAGACAGTGCAGTGCTCAGCTGCGTACACGAAGGCTTGCCTTGGACTTTGTAACTGGCATCTCCGACACAGCAGATGGAGCATGAGAAGGCGGGTAGGATAGGCAGTAGTCAGCAATGCTTCCCAGGTATTTAGATTTTTTAATGTGTTTGTAAACAAATGAGTAATGTAAATTAAGGGAAACCATTCAGGGTTTAATTAATTTGATATTTAAGGTATCAGTCCTACCAGTAACTATATTTGTGCCTGAAGGCACATCTTCATGTGTTATTTTGAAGGACTGGAATCTGAAATACTAATGGGAAATAAAAGCAAGAGAGCTCTTAGAAGCACAGAATATTTTATGACATACTGCAAGCAGTGAAGGCCCTCATATAGACAGTATAGCACCAGGAAATCAATAGGGATTTGTCCTTGACTTATTAAATAATGCTGTGGCAACCCCACAAATATTTGTTCCATTATTAACTGGGGATTTGAAAGTGTTTTCACAGGAAGAACTTCTGTTCTCTCTTGTAATTTATGATATACAGCTTTTCTATTGTAAGGAAACTGGACAAATTGTATTAGTGACTGGATTACTAGCTTACTTTGTTTTACTTTGATTTTCTATTCAATACTATTTCAGGTAACCATCCAATCATATGTTTGTTTCCATAAAAAATAAATATTACACTAAAATATGGTTTTATCTGTTTTGCCCAGGAAACAGTCAGAATGTTTTCTCAGTCATAATAAATACATTTATTTGTAAAAAATAAAATAAAATAAAGCTTTCATTGTCTCTGCCAGAAGTAGAGACCTCACCTGTACCTTTCTCTTGAAAAACAGGTTAAAATATGATTTTGGGAAAATTATCTTGAGGGTTGAGGTGCAGAAGACCTGTTTTTTTTCATATTGAGGTGGTCTGTGAGAGAGGATGGGAGAGGGCTGCTACCATGGATGTGCTCAGGCTGCGGAGAAGTTCAGACTATTGAGATGCCTTATACCCTGTCAACCCTGACTTCAAAATCCGAGGTAGTGATGTGGTGATAGCCTCATTAGATAAGCCAAATTTCATTTATCAGAAAATAGCAAAAGCATGGCACTGGTTCTGCTCATACCTCTTGCAGTGCTTACTGAATTATTTTATAATGCTAGGTAGTAACTAGAAAAAGACATGTATAAAGCACATAGAATTCCAGAGAATATTTTCCAGAGTTATATCCACACACTGCTAAGAAATGGATCATCTTTTCCTTTAGCTTCATGTTGTTTCTTTTCTTTTCAGTCAAGACAAAACACCATTTGAACTTACTTAAATGTATAGTCATTCATAAGCAGTAAAAGGTGATATTTTGTGTAAGGACACTCTTCCCTCAGTATCTGTGAGTGGCCACTCATTGAATGGGCTCCTTGGACCTTGCTTTAAACTTTTACATTCTGTCCTGCCATAACTGTAGCTAAAATGTGGAAATAAAATCTAGACCTCTGCAGTGTGTTCAGTTTAAATATAAAATCTTCAGATTAGAGTTTCCCAATACTCCAAGCACAGTTGTAGGGTTTGATATTGAATTAACAAATGACAGAATGCTTATTTTTAGTATATTAAATATTTTATTTGTTAAAAATTACAAATAATAGTTTTTTAATTTAAATACGTTGACTTGTTTTCTCAAAAAAAAAAGGTAGAGGATTTGATGGAAGATGCCTTCTATGAATTCAAAATTGCTGCTGCAAATCTGGTTGGTATAGGCCAACCTTCAGATCCCAGTGAGCATTTTAAGTGTAAAGCCTGGACTATGCCAGAACCTGGTAAGTCTATTGATTTCTCATGAGCCTCAATTTAATATAAACTCTTTGTAGCACAGTCAGTGTAGTGTTCTGGTCAGACTCTGATGAATGTCTTTTGGTTCCAACATAAGAAAGATAAACTCTAGTCTACCTAAAGTGAGCATATAAATTTTGCCTAAATGTGAAGTATCTAGGGGATTGTTTCTCCTCAGTATTGCTTGGGTTCTGTAGATAACCTCTGAAGTGTCTTTGTCTATTTGTAACACCCTCACACATACTGACTTGACACTTTTGCTGGAGCTATTTCTAATGTCTGGTACTGATTTGCCTAAAAGCGATGGTCACAGGTCACAGGACAGCCAATAGCAACAACACTAGTATAATATATTTCTACCTCCTTTTACCCAAAGTGCTCTGAAAATACTGCTTTGTCCTCTGTGTTCTTAACTCAAAATCTCTTTATAATGTACTGCTATGGTATGCATTAAAGATCCTTCATTTCTATTTTGGTCGTCAGGAGCTGTCTGACACCTACACACATCTGTTTCATGCATAAATGTTCACACAGCTATTTTTGAAGTTAAAAAAAAAAAAAAGCAACATTATTTTTGTATGACTATTGACATTGTCAGTGGTTCTAAAAAGGGATGGTTAGCATAAGAAGACCAGAGAATTTCATTTTTCTTTTCTATGTTATAAATAAAAATAAATTATTGTCTGGAACTGGAAGCAATTCAGAAGGATCATAGAATCATTTAGCAGGAAAGACTATCAAATGTCATCTAATTCAGGATCAGCTATATCACTTTTGGCAAAGACTTGCCCAGTTGATTCCTACAGATTTCTGCATATTAAGATACACAAGGTTCTCTGTGCCAGTGCTAGTCCTGATTTTATGAACCTTAGAGTTCAGAAGTTTTTCCAGGTTTTCTGAATCTTTCTTGCTGTAATTTAAGCCTGTTTGCTTCTTTTTTTTTTTTTTTTTTTTTTTCCTGTTCACCATGAACATGGAAGAAAGGTTGGTCCTTTCCTCTTTGCAACCTTTCTACATAGTTTAAGTGTTGAACCAGACTCCCAGCTTTCCCCTTAAGTTAACAAAATCCAATGCCTGCAGCCATTCTGCATGGACAATGTATTTCAGGTCTCTAAATAAGAGATATTTTTACTTTCCTTCGAACTTTTTATTTTACTTCCCTTTGAATTCATATGTTAGAATATGAATTTTTCATATTCTTCTTGAATGACAGCACATAAACTTGGCACATTGTTCTAAGAGTTATCAATACTGATCAGAGAAATGGTCTATACAGGTCTTCAATTATATGTCTGCTTATAAACCCTCTTCAATTTGCCTTCTTTAAAAAGATCATTAAGACTCAAAATTTCAAAATCTGTTTCTTTTTAATGCCCAGATTCTTTCTGATAAAACTGATTGGTTAGTCAGTTGGTTGTTCTCCACACTTTCTAGACAAATTCTTCTTTCAGTTTTTAAATCTTACATTTTGGATTTAATCACATGTCAAAGCTGTCATAAAAAAACAAAAAGTTTAATTTCCTGAATTTAATCCCCTTTGTGCTAATTATATTTTCTTATCACTTTGTAATATTTAGGATAAATATATCATCAATGGAGCAATTATTTTTCTAAAAGAATCAAATTTGTCTGTGATTTATTCTCTCTACAGTGTTTTCATAATGTCAGTGGAATTGCTTTTTGTGTAAACCGGTGAAGATTATCTTTCATTTTAAATGATATGTAAAGAAATAAAATAAAAAGCACTTTCAGGAAATGAAGAGAGTGAAATTTCCATTTTCATAATGAACAACATGACCTTTTTACTCCTTGGCTGATTACATTGTTCTCATTACGAAGCTTGCTGAACAGAGAACACTGCATTCTTCCTGGTTTAAAATAAATCAAGCCCCAAACCCAAAGCACCACAAACAAACAAAATATACCCAAACTTGTTAAAATTTTTCCCAGGACTTTCTTAGAATAAGTTTTAGAAAATGACTTAGCAATAATGAAAATAAATAAATGAGGCTTAAGATTGAAAGAAAGAGGCCGATCCTTTTCTTTGCCTTACTAATGATAATGAAGACAAATGTAATGTGACTGCAATATACTCCCAGTGTCAACGAAATACTCATCCACATTTTGATATGGAAGGGAGGTTTTCTTAGAAAAGCCAAAATGTCTGGCAAGATTTCCAGCTCGAGTTATAGATTTCTTGCCCGGAACCCATTAGTATTTCATGCCTCTGCAGAACTCCAGTCTTGACTATAACTGTGAGCTTCCACGAGTTAGCGATGATAGCTAATGAATTATTTTACATGACTTAAAAAAAAATGAAGCATCACCCCTCTCAGCATTACTAGAATAGAATATACTTCATTGCAGATTTTCTTCTACAATCTATATTTCTAGCAGGTGCATGCATCAGAGGAAATTTAATTATCTGTGAATATATAGATATTTGGGTTGGGATTTTTAAAGAGGCCTGAGAGAAGGCTTAGGCTTCTTGAAAACTCAGTCTTTCCATGAAAAATTCTAATATTTATCCTCAAAGGAACTGCAACAGGTATCCATACATTTGTTTTCTGAAATGTAATTATCCACTATGGGGAAACATTTCTTTGCCTTATGGTGCCTTTTTTTTTTTTTTTTTTTCCTGTGTATTTGTTGAATCTCATCCCTTACAGAATTTCCTGGGCATTCAGCAGTAGATAACGCTCTATAGACTGGTATAGTGATCCACGTTTTTAAACTTGTCTACCTTTAAATTGATGAGAGAAGGCTGTAGGGAAAAAGTAATATCTTGAGTTAGACCAAGCTCTCATCACTGAAAAAAATCCCTAAGTCTCAGGTACTGCCATTTTTTTTTTTTTTTAACTACAAATTTAAAGCACAGGGAGCAGGCTTCCAGCTACATTACTTGCCTGAATAGCAGTATTCTGTCACAGATGTTGTCACCATGGTAGAAAATTGGCACCATTATGCCTTTTACTGTGCTGATACAAGTGAATATCAAGGGTATAAAGAAGAAAATACAGGTTAAACTGGCTAGCAACAGAATAGTTAATTGAAGAAAAAGTAAATATAGCACCAAGAGCACAACTTGACAGCTGAAAGGTATGAGGTCAAACTTTCTCAGAGCATCAGCATGTTTTTGGTGTAAGTATTTCTCATAACAAATATCCTATTCTTACAAGTTATCATTACCCACAACACAGGGAAAAATGCTCATGTTGAGGAATGTGCAGACTGGTCCAAAGTCTGTTTACATCACAGAGTTCTGCACCAGGTCAAAGGACCATTTTTCATGAAAATCAACAAAAAAACCCAAAATATCTGATGCTAAATTATGATCCTGAATCTAAACACCATGAAGTCCTTGATTTAGGGCTAGTGAATTAAAATAGATGGTGAACAAGAAGTCTGTATTCCTTGCTGGAAAATTATGAACTGCATGGATTTTCCAGATGAATAATTCTCTTTTAATGAAGTTGCTGAGATCCAGCTACCAATATAGGCTTTGGAATACTAATGTTACTCCTGCAGAAAACAAGTATTGTTGTACACAGCTGCCTTGAGATGATGACCTAAATACCACTTATGACATGTTTATAGTAAAGAAGGAGGTGTTTGAAAACAAACATAACCTCCCCAAATTTAAAATGACACATTTTACCCTCTACGGGGCCAGTTTGCAGAACTTTATTATATTGAAGTAAACTCTCAATACTTGAAATATTTTAGGTCCTGCCTATGATCTCACAATTTGTGAAGTTAGAAACACATCATTGGTTCTTCTGTGGAAAGCTCCAGTGTATGAAGGCAGAAGCCCTATTACTGGGTATTTTGTGGACTATAAGGAAGTAGATACAGAAGACTGGATCACAGCTAATGAAAAAACAACTTCACATCGCTATCTTAAGGTAATGTTTTCAGTGCCATTAGTGTTAATTCAAAATTCATTTCTAAGAGCACTGGCTTGAGTACAACAAAGATATATTTGAACATGGACTTCTGCTAATATGTTCATATGAGCAAAGAATACAAGTTTAGAGGTTTTTTTAAGTGACTCTGTTCTTTTATGTTTTTGAAGGTCAGTGATTTACATGAGGGTCATACTTACGTTTTCAAAGTTCGTGCAGTGAATGAGGCTGGCATAGGCAAGTCATCTGAGGTGTCTGAACCAGTGCTTGTTGAGACAAGGCCAGGTAATGAAATAACTATTTACTTTCCCCACCCCTTTTAGATACTGAAATACCTAAAAGTAGATTTGATCAATCTGAGTCTGTATTGTAGCCCCAAAAATGCATTTCCAGAGTCCATTTTTTAAAAAATGTGGATACAGAAATGATATCAAGTGTTTCTGTTTTATTTACTGCAGGGAATATCTTAAAAATCAATTGTTTCAGTTGTTCTTCTCATAAACAAAGATGTTTCTTATTGCAGGTGAAAAGAAGCACAACTTGACCAATGTATTAAACATCAAGAATGAAAATAAAATTAACTTAAATATTTTTATCTCCTCACTTGCAGTTTCATTCTATAGTTTTGCTCTTCGATGAGCACTAGCACTCATTGTTTGGTGTCTTCCTTTCCTGTTCGTATGTGACATAAACACATGCTTAAACATATGCAAATAAGATCAATATTTGTTAATGAAGAAGGAAAGAGTTAGCATGGGCTTTAGTCGTTTGTGAATTACTGCTCTGAAGAAAAATATATCTTTGACATGATTTGATTCCTGTTTTGCAGGAACAAAGGAAATTTTTTCAGGTGTGGATGATGAGGGTAATATTTACCTGGCTTTTGACTGCAAAGAAGCTACTGATGCATCTCATTTTGTATGGGGTAAATCCTATGAAGAAATTGATGATCATGATAAGTTTAAGATTGAAACTGAAGGAAATCAGTAAGTCATACAAGTCTGTGTCAAAATGTTAAAAGTTTGTCTTGATAAATCTTAATAAAATAGGAAAAAAAACCCCACTCATTATATATTCATTTATTGCTGATTTTAGTTCTAAGCTGTACTTCAAAAATCCTGATAAATCAGACTTGGGAACTTATTCTATCTCAGTTAGTGACACAGATGGGATTTCATCCAGCTTCGTTATGGATGAAGAAGGTAAGGTCCTAAATGTCTCAGGTCCTTCTTTTAACACCTGAATTGCATTAAACATTGTACAAGAAAAGCAATTAGTTCTCACATTTTCTCCTATGCATGAAGGAAAAACAACACCTCTGCCAAAACTACAGATTTAATGGGATTAGCTATTTTTCTGATTATCACAATAATGAATGTTGGAATAGTTTAAGGCAATCTTTTGTTTAAATAAAGTAAAGAATATGCCTAGTTATTACTGTTTATTTATGCTGGGAGTTCAATAGTGCTTGCAAAGCTCTGTTTCACTTTCACTAGAAATGAGTTACATGTCTTGGGATGTTAACTTTTTCACCATTTGATTCACCAGAATCTTTGTCTAATACATTAACTTAGACTTTCTAACCTTTCACATAAGTCTTAAAATAACTGTCTCTTGATTAGTAGTAAAGCTACCATCAAATCTCTGCCTCCGATTCAAGAAAATGTATATAATATAAAAATATAGAGACAGTATAGAGACAGACTTTGAAGCTCTGGATATAGAAACATCTCACTGAGATACAGAGGATTGTTGAGAAAAAGGAGGTTGCTTAAAAAAACATCTGAATATATTGCCTTAACCCATCCATTTGTATAAATTTAGATTTGCTTTGCTTTATTTCATTTAATCTATTAATTTCATTTGACTTGCTTCAATTTGATTTTGGTTTACTACGCAGAGAGACTGAGGGAAAAGCAAGGCTAGAGGAATTTCCTGTCTTTTAGCAAATATGACTCTGCTGCTTCCCTGGTCCATGGGGATTGATGATGATAAATCATGCCCAGTTCATGATTTATTCCCAGTGCAGCCTCGTTAGTTTGCTTATGCTAACAACAGCCAGAAATACTAACAGGGACAAACACCTAGGAAGTTGTCCATTCTAGGAAGCTGAGAAATGGCAGGTGAGTACACTGAGCAGTGACTCAGCTGCACAAATTTTCCCATTTGTGGGTGACCTCGTGGACTCTAATACTGACTCTAGGGACAGCCACAGACAGCTTTGTTGGCTTATTTCACAGCACTTTTACAAGAAAATATTACATACAATTTATCATTGCTTTCTGGTCTGGAAAACAGGGAATAAAATGCTCTCAAGAGAGCCTTTCACTGTTTGGGGTCATGTGTTCTTTTTAGTATTCCCTCTCTTTTTCACAAGGGAATCAAAAGAGCTTTAACTACCAAGTCAAATTTGTCATTTAACAACTGAAATTTTATCTTCATCTCATCTTAAAAATCTCTGTACTTTAAAATAATCCCTGACTGTTTCCGGAAAGAAGTAAGGCAAAAATTACATTGTGCAAGTGCAATTTTCAATTTGTGCCATATAATAAAGGCAGCTGATGATTCTTTGGATCACAATATTGCTCCTATTCCTTGTAATCAAAGATAGAAAGGACCAGATCCTGCCACTAACACAGCCAATGGGAGTTTATCTCCTAAATAAGCATGACAATTTTTCTCAGGAAAAGTAAGCGGTGAGAAGAAGAGTGCTGTGTGGACTTGGTCATTATTGGTATTTGCTTCTTCTAGGGAAGCTGAACATGTAATGTTTTTAATTTATGAATGAGTACTTTGGAATAGACAGACAAATATTTGGTCATGACTCATGAGTACTCTTTGGCTTAGCGCTGAGGCATCTCTCCGAAACCTGTCTTGTCACCTTTATTTCCATCCAAACCATCCAAGCTTTTTCTGTGCAAGGGCACTGGTGGTGTTTCCCATCCCACAGTTACGTCATGTCTTTCCTAACCATATCTGTCAATCAGAATCATATTTATTGGTAGTGACTCTCTCCAGAAGCATTAAATTTGTACCTTAGCACTGAAAAATACTGTTTCCTTGACCATTTACTTTGCCAAATGCTACAAATTCTGTATTTTTTTTTCTAAATCCTATAAATTATGTAACAAATTCTTACATTATCTGTAAATTTGGAATTGGCAATTAGGTCCTTCTTCTGAATCTTAATTAACAATGAATATGATAAATAGGATTAGCATGAAAACCTAACAGTGTGATTTCTAGACTCTCATGCAGCTGTCATTAGGTTTTAGTGCATTAAATAAAACTGTTCCTTTTTTATACTAACCTGCACTCAATCTTGTTAGCTATCGCAGTAAAACAAGTGCTTTAAATTATTCTGCCAAAAAGGAGCTCAGCAGATAAAAAAGCCTCAGAGACTATGTAGAAGCCATTTCTTCCATCTTTAATTCCCACAGGAAGTTTAAAATATGTCTCATCCTTTGTTTAAATTCTTTTGCATGAGTATGCATGAAAACGCATGAGATAGTAAAACTCACTAAATCCATGTAACAAAATTTTAAGTCTTAAATCTTTTTCTTGAGACATAGTTTTCTAAGGACAGTTAGATATTTTGCATGCAAGACATAAAGAGATCAATTATTTGTTGATTCTGATATGTATCTGCTTTGACACTTGTATTCTGACTGTATTTTTCAGAATAAATTAAAACATGAGTATTATTCTTACTTTCAGAGTTGGAACGTTTGATGGAACTAAGCCATGAAATAAGGAATCCAAGTAAGCTGAAGAACTGAAAGCATTCATTAGATTTAGAACTGAATATAATCACACGCTAACGGCTGGAGTTCCCAAAAGGTTCTTCCTGAGACAAAGGAAGCTTCTTTTTTTCTTTTTTTCTCCATGGCACAACTTGATTCCTTGTCTTTTCATTCATTTAAATGTTTATTAGTTTGTACTGAATAAAAATCTTCATTACCTAAAAGTCTTTTGTAGTTTAACTTTGCTTTGGCAATAGACTACAGGTAGCTATTAACTAATTCCGTAGACATTGTGCAAACTATAAGCTGTAAACTGTGCTTTCCCTTTGAGAAATTAATTTTAAAATAACAGCCAAAGACTGCGTTAGACTCTTTTTCCCCATATAAATTATATTACGTGATTCAGGATTTTCCTCAATAATGGGGAAATACTAATATATTACTATAATAGCCCTTTTTCTTAGAGGGATTCATGCATTATTGACTTTTGATTGATTTTCTCTCTCCAGCAATACCTCTGAAATCAGAATTAACTTATGAGGTTCTTGAGAAAGGAGAAGTTCGTTTTTGGATTCAGGCTGAAAGCTTATCACCAGATTCTACCTTCAGATTTGTTATTAATGATAAGGAAGTTGATAACGGAGATGTAAGTACATGTTGGGGGCCATATATATATATGATTTTCTTTAAAAACTCATTATGCGTTAATTGGTAATCTATTTTTATAATTGTTTAAAGCCATGTTGTTAATATTGGTCTGACAATACCTGAAGGGAATGATAGTTTTTAATCTGAACATTTTTCACACTACAGAATTACTGTCCCAGAGAGATTATTCATATCAAATAAAAGAGCAGTGTTTTGCTTTCATAAGGCTGTATTTATTCTGAGTAGCTAGATGAACAATAGCCATAGATAAAGAGAAGATAGACCAGATAAGGCAGAGAAGAAGGCAAGGTCATATTCTTTGTATGGTAGGAGTACGTTTTGTCCATGGGACATTAAAGTACAGCGCTGTAAACCTATTTTTCTGTGAGGAATCCACCTACACTGCAGCTGTTTGAAAGCCTCTTTTATTCCTGGGGTTGCAAAGCCAGCTTTTAGCCAAAGCTGCTTATCAACATTTTAACACCATAGAAAAGAAAAATGAATTTGCCTTAATTACATATTGACAGGTGGAAGTATTTATGAATACCCCTCTGTATTTCCTCTGCAAGAAGAAACAAAATATAGCACTGGAAAGCTGAATATTAGTGACTGGGATGTATTGAAATTACAATATTCTGCCTTGGCAGTGTTAATGGATCAGAATAAGCTATTTTTAGTACGCATATGTTTTGAACGTGTTGACATCAGAAAGAGCCTTGAAGTGCAGCTGCATTATTTCACCTCTTTAATTAGTACCCCACAGGTGACATTTACATTTTGAGATTATTGATATTTTTGTGAAATATCATAAAAAAGTCCTTTTAAAAAAAAGCCTTGTATTTATGGTCCCCATAAAATCATTGAACTTCATCTTGCTGCATAATGGCAAGAGTTAGAAGCCTAATTACACTCTAAAAGCTGGAATACAGTCACTGAACATGTTCAATAGACCGTTATGCTTGGTAAAAAGTATTCTGGTTCTTGACATTGACTGAAATGATAAATTCTTCCTTCTAAGTCCTAGCAGGGGACAGTTTCTATAAGATATTTTTTAAAAAATCTGAGAATGGAATTATCTGGGCCCTGTTTACTATTAGCTATCATTTTAATCTTTTAATATTTTTCTCCTAAATAGAAAAGCCAGAAATACAAAATTTTGGGAAAAGGTTAGAAAAAGATTATAACTTCTCTTTGTAGTCTGCCTGGCCAATTCGCTACACTCTTACAGATAAACATGTATATAAGTCAGTTTCTATTTAGTTTCCTGACAAGTTAATTCTTTTCTCATCCTATGATCATACATCTTTCTTTGAACTACATATGGAAAAGTATATATACAGATCATATAAGCATATTTCCCCTGAATAGTTTCATATAAATGATACACCTAAATCTCATCTTTTCTAATTAATTCAATCAATTGCTATCCTAACCAACCTGTAACTGATTTATTAATTCCTTTCTTTTTCTTTCTCTTTCATTCTTCAGTTACCTAAGGAAGATTCGAAGTAAGCTAGTTTCGTTATGCATATATTTTTTGCCTATTTTGTGCATATATTTTGCCTATTTTCAGTGATGTTTTCTCCTATATATTTCTGAGTCTTCCTTATTCAGGTATTCTGTAAGATCATATTATATTCATAATATTAGGTTCGATAATGGTTTCATATATTTTTCATGATTTTTTCTTCTTTTAGTTAGAGGCTTTACAGCACTTTACAATATCATGCCATAGTTTATGCTAGCCTTATTTGTATATC
The DNA here is from genome assembly GCA_013398735.1 of Nothocercus julius. Classification (NCBI taxonomy): domain Eukaryota; kingdom Metazoa; phylum Chordata; class Aves; order Tinamiformes; family Tinamidae; genus Nothocercus; species Nothocercus julius. The sequence goes on from VZSV01000073.1 coordinate 1,377,980, forward strand.
TGAAAGTATCAGATGGTAACGGATGGTAAACTTGTTGGCTACGCCAACACCATTATTAGATAGGTATCTCAAGTAGCTGTGAATATAGCATATTTCTTCGCTTTTGTGGCTCTTGAGATGACTGCTTTGCAGAGAGCCTCCAAGCAACCTACTTGCACTTGCGCTCTTTGTACTGTGCCCTGCTGCTGTGCTCAAGCTACTCCGCCAGGTCTGCTGTCAAGAGTGGATCTATTCTTGAAGATGGCCAGGAGGGTGTCCTTCAAAGCCAGAGTAGAAACACCAGCAGTAGTAGTATTCCTAGTAACTTCAGGTGAATACTCAAAGATTGTTCTAGTGATTCAGTTCCAGAGAGTTTAATAAATGATATTTTTATTAACTTTTTTTCATTTTTCCTAGTCCTTTTATGCTCTAGGGGACCCTGCATGTGCAGGGGAGCTGGACTGGATGATCTCTAAATGTCCCTTCCAACCTTAATGATTCTATGATTTTTCCTAAATGATGTGGCTTTGTCTACTTTTTTTCTGGTTTTGGACCCCCAAGATACTCTGTTTAAAAGACATCACATCTCCTTTTGTCATCAGCATGTTTTTTAGCATTTTACTGCATAGAATTCCTTCTAGAAAATGATATTTATTTTTCTGTTTAGTCATAATCAAAGCAGCTAGTGTGGAATATTCTCATCAGTTATGTAATAATATTATATTATTAAATATTATAACTGATGAGAATATAATAATTGATGCAAATACTAAAATGATGAGATATTATAATATTCTCATCAGTTATTTTATTCTCGTCTGTTACCTCCAAAATCTATTCACCAAGTAACTTCTATAAGTTATTATTTTTTGCTTTGGCAATTGCTAGTTGAAATTCAAACAATATCACTTTTAGTAGGACACACAGCCTTATGGATGCTACTCACTGAAGGATGATATTACATAGAAAAATTGCTTATATCTAAAGCATACCTGTAAATGCAAAATATGTATTTTGCAAATATTGTCCAATATTTACTTATAATTTTCTGTTTCCTTGAACTTTTCTGACAATAATTTATCTTTCTAGAATATTTAATGAAAGCAAACAAAAAAGGACACACAAACCATGAAAAGCATATACAACTTTGACTTCAAGTAAATATTTGTCATTTTGAGTATTTTTCCAAGCCATGAGTAGATAACAAGATGTTTCAACGGCATTCTAACTCTGTTTTTTTTGACTCAATCTATCTTTTAGTTTACAGAAACTTTGTTGGTTTTACACAGGGGAGTCAGAAGTGACTGTTCTCCCTCATGGTCCAGCACTTTACGAAAAGAACACCTAGTATAAGATGAGAATATCATTATACTCTTCCTAAACAAAATTTTTTATTAGAAAATAAGACCCAGTATCTGGCTGCCACATATGTATATCTCAGAGATATTTAGTGACTGTTTGAATTTGCTATGATGGATTTATTTGCAAGGTACATGTTTGGAGATCTACGTTTGTGCGTGCAAAGGTAAACTTACAGCTCTCTCTGGGCTTTGCTTAGGGATAGTGTTTTAGACAGGCAATCTCCATTTTGGACTGGAAGATGCAATGTAGCTGGTGGCCAGATATGTAGTCTCTTCCTCAAGCATGTATAGTTCTATCAGTCAGTATTTTTAAACCAAAACCAGCTATATTATGACGACTTGAACATTCAAATGTAGCAGCATGCATAGATTCCCATCACCACAGGACCTTGTTGCGTAACAGTAAATACAAGAACAGCTATCTTCCCATTGTCTACAATTCATAGGGCATGAAAGAGATGCAGTCTGGGAAGTGCAGTTATAACACATGATTAATTTGGTAAAGAATTAAAAATAATTTACACCATATTAAAGTTATTGCCCATTTATTTCAGAGGCATAAAATAAGTTGTGACCGTTCTACTGGCATAATAGAAATGGTGATGGAAAAATTTACAATTGACAATGAAGGTACCTACACAGTACAGATTCAAGATGGAAAGGCCAAGAACCAGTCTTCATTAGTTCTCATTGGAGATGGTAAGTTCACTGAAATATTGAAACTTTGGCTCAGATGAAGAAATGGTCTTCAATTATTTCTTGAATAATTTTGTGATTAACTCATCCCTTCATTCACCTCTTCTGAAATTTAGCATTCAAGACAGTGTTGGCTGAGTCTGATCTCCAGAGAAAGGAATTTCTCAGAAAGCAAGGTAAGACAGAGTAGATGACTGGTGACTTTAGGACCAATTTTCACTTAATGATGCACCCCTACTGACTACTAAATGCTTCTAACTTCCATTGACTTCGTTAGAAGCTGAGTACATTACCCATGTTGAGGAGATGCTGAATCCTTGCTGGAGGTGGTTGTTATTAGCCAGTATTGTGATATAACACATGCAATTTGTGTCAGAAATGTCACTAAGTAGAGAAATAAAGATAACCTCCTTGAAAGAAGTTATCTTTGCTAAATAAGTGCTCCTACTCTAGGCTCTCATCCAGCAGAAGACTTCAGTGTATGTTTAGTTTTAGGCACATAAGTTGATTCACCAATATATGTGACTATATAGTGTCAGATTAAAAAAAAAAAAGATTTTAAAATATTCTGTCATTTCTTTGAATAACAGAGTTTGTGCTCTAATTTGTAATCGTTGCTTAGCAAACAGACAGGTTTTAGGATGAAAGTAGTAATAATTTAATAATTACAATGCACTTACTCCAAATAGCATAGGTAAGTGTATTTGCATAAGCCATGTAATACGGTTATTTTCTGTTTTCTTGGCTTTCTTATAGCTTTACAAAAGAAATAATACCATTCAGTATATAAAATCACAGAATCTTTCTCCTAGAGTATTGGAATTATTGGCCCTGATCTTGCAGACATTAGAACATATTCATGTCTTTACACATAAGTAACCACAAAAATAGCAAAATTACTATGTGTGACAGTAAATTTATTTAAGAGTATGAATATTTTCATGATTGGAACCTCAGTGAGGAACAGGATTACTTTCTGTTCTGTTTGTAATACTTAATATACTTTTAAACCTCATATAATTTGGACAAGTTATGTCTGTCATAGGATTTTTCTTTGAGCATTTAACGGATGAATGTTTGGATACATTTTTTCATTCTAGAGTCCTCTCTATGTTAAATGCATCATTTGCAGATTTGTTTGTAACTGCATGCTGCTTCTTTCCTATGTTCAGTTGGCAATCAAATATGATTAGACTTAGTAAACTAATTTGTCTCACTCACTAAGCTGTTTTACATTTTGGAGTGCTACAAGGCTTACCATTCAAACAGAGATGAGCCTCAGATTTCTAGTCTGTGTTGCAGTTACCTGGCTCAGTAAGATGAACACAGACCATCCTTTGAACATCCTATGAATATCCCTTTAGTGCATGGATAGTTCAGGAAAGCTCTGTCATCATTCTGGTATAGAGATCTCAGAATATATTTGCTGTCTTTTTTCTTTCTATCACTGGATCTCTCTGATCCCTTTTTGTTCATTATACAACATGTGCCTTAAGTCTGTTCTATTCTTTAGGTCCTCATTTCTTGGAGTTTTTGTGTTGGAAAGTTACAGAAGAATGTGAAGTTTTACTTGATTGTAAGGTAAATAAATATGGTTGAAGAAACTTTTTAGAAGGTTTTATAGTTGACTTAGGAAAATGTGAGAAAATATTTTGTCATTTTAAAAACGAAACTTTCGGATGCCTTATTTTTAAAGATTTTTTCATTAAAAAATATAAACCAAATGTACAGGATTGTAGCCCTAGTGGAGAATAGGACTAGACTTAAAAATTAAAAAAATAACTTTTTTGATATATGTTAACTAGCTATTGTGAGCCATAACAAATATTCAGACTAAACATTCAGACTTAAATTCTTCCTTGCTCAAAAAATAGCAGCACGATTCAATTTGAACTCTTTTCTTACCCTTTTCTGAGTTGATGGTTCCTCTAGCAAAGCATCTATTATATAATCAACTGTAATCAAGCCTACATCAAAGATTTCCAGAATTAATGTTACAAAATGGGATTTCTCCTGTATGTGACCAGTGACTTTTGTACCCTAACTAATGATAATGTGCATAGAATTCATAGTAACTTCTGCAATTAGTGTCTTTATGTGCTATTCTAAACTGAATCTTTTTTTCATTTTTGTTGCTCTTTTCTAGAATGACTAATTAGAGGTCTGAATAATTAATTTAATTCAGCAAGCATCAGACTTTTCTTCATTGCCTTTTTCTGCAGTATAGGCTCTGTTGTATTAATTTTACCCACTTCCTTTGAAAAAATTTTTAGCTTTTAATTAGTCCAACTTGAATCATTCATTATGAGTAACTTACATGTCTTTCTTTCCTTCCTTTCTTTCTTTCTTTCTCTTTCTTTCTTTCTTTCTTTCTTTCTTTCTTTCCTTTCTTTCTTTCTTTCTTTCTTTCTTTCTTTCTTTCTTTCTTTCTTTCTTTCTTTCTTTCTTTCTTTCCTTTCTTCCTTTCTTTCTTTCCTTTCTTTCTTTCTTTCTTTCTTTCTTTCTTTCTTTCTTTCTTTCTTTCTTTCTTTCTTTCTTTCTTTCTTTCTTTCTTTCTTTCTTTCTTT